>JABSTT010001757.1:0-107447 GCA_013339685.2 Hyalomma asiaticum
GCGAGGGTTAACCATGTGTGGATACACAGTCCTTGAGTTTCCATATTTGGTTATAGTGGCGGCGTACGGCTGGCGCTGCGCAGGCCTGTCTAACAGCTCTGCCTCGTCCCCATGTTGGGCTCCGTGGTGGGTGGCCGGCGCAGCTGCCGAATTTTCCTAAATCGATGGCATGAGTACATACACTTCCTGATCGCCCTGTGAAGAGCGGGCGCAGCGATGATATCTTCAGGTTTACTGGTCAGAAAACAGAAAACTTTCCTCGATATCAAGTCATACATTGTGAAACACCGGAAAAGACAGTCAGACAATTATCTCGTTTCCTCGTGGACAAGTGTCTCACTGAGGCCATAGGAGAAGGATACAAAGCAACTAGACTAACAAGCGGCGCCCTCCTCCTTGAACTTAAAGAAAAATGCCAGCATGATAATCTTAAAGTCTTGCGAGCTTCGGGGGCTTCTCCATATCAATAAGTCCACACCGTACATTGAATACCGTCAGAGGCGTGTCGGACGACGACCTAAAAGAACTTGCTGACACGGAACTACTAGAAGGTTAGAAAGAACAAAACTTTACTCGTGGAACATATCAAGATAAGGCGAGACAACAAGGAAATTGTAACAAAGCACGTAATACTGACGTTTGCTGCAAGCACCCTCCCGGAATTCATTCAAACGGGCTACATAAAGCTCAGAGTCAGACCTAACATACCGAACCCCCGACGTTCCTTCAACTGCCAAAAATTTGGTCATGGGTCGCAAAGTTGCCGAGGCAAACAAACGTGCGCTAAGTGTGGAACTCGTGATCATACAATAGAAGGCTGCTGTGGACCAGCCCACTGTACAAACTGTGATGGAGATCACCCGGCCTATTCAAGATCCTGCCATATATGGAAAAGAGAAAAGGAAATAATAAGCACAAAGGTCAGAGAAAATATAACATACAGAGAGGCGCGACAGCGATCGGGATTTTCATTTGGGAAGAGTGCATCTTATGCCGGTGAGGTGCGACAGGCGGCAGCACCACAAAGGCTCTCGGCGGCCCCCTGCACTGCACTAAGCAGTGGTGCAGGACCGCCACCTGCCACCATGGTGGGAGCAGCTGGGGCTGCCTCGCCATTCGTGAAAGCTCCGGCCACAACTGTGGCCACTGGTAGCGCTGGCCAAAACCAGCGCAGCACAGACTCCGAGGCAGTCCCATCGACCTCTGGGTCCACGGGTGCCAAGGTCTTGTCCTTCGAGGCGAGGTCATCAAGGAAGCTTTCCCACTCGCAAGAGCGGATGTCCAGCGCATCGAAAGATGCGATGGACACTACACCAAGCCTCCCGGCGCTCCCAGCGCCAAAGGAGTGGCGAGATATTCTCAACCGCTCCAAAAAAGACAAATCCCGGATCACAGGGCCTGCAAAGGGCTCTGGAACCTGAAGCGATCCGCTTGTTCTTGCACACACAGCACAGGATTAATGTCAAATGGCTACAGTAATCCAATGGAATGTGCAACGTCTACTGCACAATCTCGACGATATATATACAAGAACTTCTGAGAGAATTTAATCCAAGGTGCTGTGTTTGCAAGAAATGCATTTATCTCCAAGGCACACAAATTTCCTCCGGCAACATCTAAATTTTCGTAAAGACAGAGCGGAAGCTCATGCCTCCTCCGGTGGTGTAGCTATTCTAGTGGACAGATCAATGGCATGTCGGGATCTAGAACTTAGAACGGCCCTCGAAGCAGTTGCTGTTCGAGCTGTACTTCTCGGCAAACTCGTAACAATTTGCTCTCTATATGTACCTTCGCACTACCAGTTACACAAACAGGAATTCCAATCGTCAATAGCCGAACTACCCGAACCATATCTAATTCTAGGAGATATATATGCACACAGCACCCTCTGGGGCGACTCTCGCTGCGATGCCCGAGGTCGCCTGATTGAAAACTTCCTTATTGCATCGGGTGCATGCTTACTCAGTAAGAAGGAACCCACGTATTTCAGTCTTGCAAGGAAAACATATTCGTCTATAGACCTTAGTATTGTCTCTCAGAGCCTTTTTACAGGCTTTAAATGGGAAGTTGTAAAAAATCCATACGGCAGCGACCATTTCCCTATAATTATAAGCACACGAAAACAGAATGAATATCCTGCACAAGCTCCTCGTTGGAAGATTAACTGTGCCGACTGGGACAAGTTTCAAAATGCGACCCTCCTAAAGTGGGAGCACATGTCTGCCTTAAGCCTTGATGCTGCGGCTGAATATCTAACGGCTTTCATTATCGATTGTGCTACTGACTGTATTCCTCAAACAACCGGCAGCGCAGGTAAGCTACGTGTTCCATGGTGGAACGAGGAGTGTAGAAACGCGCGGAAGAGGCAGAACAGAGCATGGGGATTGCTTCGTGAGTTTCCAACTGCAGAAAATCTGATTAAGTTTAAGCACGCAAAGTCCCAAGGAAGGCGGACGCGCCGGCAGGCCAGAAGGGAGAGCTGGCAAAGTTTGTATCAAGCATAAACTCTTATACAGACGAGGCGAAAGTCTGGAATAGAGTGAACAAAATAAGAGGCCGACAATTGCATCCACTTCCGCTGGTAAATGCCCTGGGGGACACCTTGGAAGAACAGGCGAACTCTCTCGGTGTGCACTTTGAACATATTTCGAGCTCGCCGCATTATTCTGAAATGTTTCAAAGGTACACTCGGCCACAAAATATTGCGGGGGGCGCGAGCGCGTGGCCAAGCGCTCCTCCTCTCCTTCTAGCGGCGCACCCCTGGTGTCGAGACCTACGCTTGCGCGCATGCGCGTCCCTCCTTGACTGCAAGCGTGCATGTTTCCACGCTTGTTCCTTGCGCGCCGGCGATATCCGAGTGCAGCCGCGAGGTGCACCTTGTGCGATTGGCGCTGTGGCGACTTCGACTGCCCGCGCCGCTGCGGCCTCTTTTTGTCGAAACACGAGCGCAGGTATATATCGGCCGGTCGCAAACGCAACAAGTCATTTTTTTTTCTACGCTGCGCCTTTACGTGGCCAATCTTCGTTCTTTCTTTTTAAGAACGGGACGTTCTGCCGCAGAACAGCGTGGCAGAGAAATTAACCTACTATATGGGCTGGCAAAGACTGCGCTGGCTTCTCGCCCATACATATATGCCTTTAGATGACAGGCGACACAAAAAAGAGCTGATCCCTTCTTCGCTAATGCTGCTCGCTAAGAGTCAGGATTACTGCTGCGTAACAGTCTTGCCATATCTTTAAATGTGGCTGCAATATGAGGGCAAGGAGGGCCGTACAGACATACGAGGACACTACAAGGGGTGGAGGAGAGAAAAGCGAAGCCTTCGAGCTTGGTGACTGTATCTCTATAAGATATGAATGTAACTGCATTGCTGCTTCAGATGCTCATCGTCGTTCCAACCAAGTAGTGGTCCGTTTAAAATGGCGCCTCGTGTCCCGATAGAGCAACGGCAGGCCATCACGAGGCTTTCTCTGCAAGGAGTACCCCAACGAATTATTTGCAGCATAACAGGCCGGTCAAAGACTGCAGTGAGCCGAATTATTCAGGCCTTCCGTGACGAAGCCCGGCACACTGACGCGAAGCGTACTGGTCGTCCACGGGTCACAACCATTGAAGACGATATTCTAGTTGCCGCAGCAGCATTCGTGAATCCCTTCCTCACTGCCAGGAAAATTGCCGATGAACTGCCAATAAATGCTTCGACCGAAACTATACGTCGGCGCCTAAAGGAAGCTGGGTTGAAGAGTTGCGTAGCTGCCCAGAAACCTCATCTTAAAGAGGACCAGCGACGGCAACGATTAGATTTCGCAATGGCCCACGAACGCTGGACATTGGAAGAAGAATGGTCGACTGTCATCTTTTCCGATGAGTGCACTTTTTGCACGCGCTGGGACCAACAGCAGCGAGTGTGGCGGCCTATAAATTTCAGGTAAGCAGCGGTGTTGTTTTGAATTGACATAGTGATGTGACTTATTGTTATACGAGCACGGGAAGCATCAGTTAATATCTTTGTTATCGCTTAAATTTGTTGTGATGGTTAGTCGGCCGTTAAATGTGCGCGTGCTTTCTACAAGAATGCAAAGCGACGGTAAGATCCTGGTACAGCGTAAGCTCTTTTCCTAAAACATTTTTTTTCGTTTTAATTATACCGAATGATATGTTTTTGTAGAATTTCTCAACGTCTATTGCAACAACTACATTCGCAGACACCGCCCAGGCTACATGAAAAGCGTGCTGTCCAGCGGTCGCTGTTCGGTGTCTGTGTGGGGCGCCATTAGCAGGCGTGGCCTCGGCCCTCTCGTCCGCATCGACGGGAGCTTCACGGCGGCCTACTACACCAGCTTGATCCAGTATACCTTGGTGCCTTACGTGTTGGATGGGCCTTTCCCGGACGGGCTGTACCTGTTCCAGCAAGACAGGAGCCCCGTGCATATGGCACACAGAGTCACCGCCGCGCTCGAAAACTTGGCCGTACCAACCTTACAGTGGCCACCAAATGGCGCTGACATGAATCCCATCGAGAACGTATGGGGTCTCATCAAGTCGCGACTTTCCAAACGAAAGCTCTCCAGAGCCACGGCTGACGCTCTTTGGGCGGCCATAAGTGAAGAATGGGAGCTGCTTCGCGCTCGGCCAGAAATAGTGGCCGCCCTCTATGACTCTATGCCAAGAAGGGTGGCCGAAGTCATTTCTGTGAACGGAAACTTCACGCATTACTAGGGCCATCACCTGTCAAAGAAAGCAGGGTCTCATTGCCTGATCAACTACACTACATTCCTACATTTTTTAAAGATTGTGGTCAAATACTGACCTAACTTTACCTTCCTTTTAGCCATCATAAGGTAAATGCGAAGCATTTTGTTAATGTTTTTTTCTCATCTATAGACCATATGATGCTGCAAGATTGCGCTATTCTCATGAAGCTGATGAAGCTAATCAGAATTTGATAATTTCGGTGTTCTTTTAAATCAGACTGTTACCGCGTCCAAAACATGCTCCCTCTCCCCGCCATCCCACCTCTTCTTCCGCCTCCCTTTTTACAGCATGGACTTTATTTTTTATTTTCACGTTATATAACGAAAATAAAGAGTTCATTTCCGTCTTGCCTGTCTCTTTCCATAGAGCGCCTTTTCTGCCACGCTTTTCGTTCGTAAAAAGAAAAATTAACGAAGATTGGCCACGAAAAGGCGAAGCGCAGAAACAAGAACTGCGTTGTTGCGTTCGCGACCGGGAGATATGCATCCGCGCTCGTGACGCGACACAAAGCGGCCGCAGCTACGCACGCCAGCTCATTGTTCACGTAGTTATGCCCGTCGAAGCCGCCACCTCGCGACTGCACTCGGATATCGCCGGCGAGCAAAGAGCAAGCGCGGGAACATGCACGCTTGCAGTCAAGAAGGGACGCGCATGCGCGCGAGCGTAGGTCTCGACACCAGGGGTGCGCCGCTAGAAGGAGAGGAGGAGCGCTTGGCCACGCGCTCGCGCCCCCCGCAATATTTTGTGGCCGAGTGTACAAGACACGGGCAGAACGTGAACCACTGGTAAGGCTCAGAAAGAACCATACAACCAGCCATTCTGCATGGCAGAGCTTCAGGCGTCTTTGAGCAGCTGTAAAATGTCTGCTCCAGGGCCTCATCGCATTATGTATGAGATGCTGAAACACTTGCACCCACAAGCCCAGGAAACACTCCTTTCTCTCTACAATGCGGTATGGTCTTCTGGAAATATGCCGCCTTCTTGGAAAGAGGCCATCGTTATCCCTATCCTCAAAGACGGAAAGGACCCCTCTGCCAAGCAGTCACAGGCCCATAGCATTGACAAGCTGCCTGTGCAAACTTTATGAAAAAATGATAAACCAACGTCTGCTTCATTACCTGGAAACCAACCACATGTTGGACCCCTATCAATGTGGGTTAAGGGAAGGTAGATCCACAACTGACCACCTTGTCCGCATTGAGGCTTACATTCGGGATGCCTTTCTGCACAAACAGTTCTTGTCCGTATTCCTAGATATGAAGAAGGCATATTACAGCACGTGGCGCTTTGGTATAATACGTGATCTTCCGTGTATGGGTGTCTGCGGCAACCTGCTGAAGACCATCGAGAGCTACCTGTCGAACAGGACATTTCGCGTGAGAGTTCGCACTGCACTGTCTCGAGTATTCACACAGGAGACAGGCGTACCACAGGGGGGTGTACTCAGCTGCACCCTGTTCATTATAAAAACGAACTCGCTTCACACTGTAATACCACGTGCCATGTTCTACTCTGTTTATGTAGATGATATTCAAATTGGATTCAAATCGTGCAACATGTCCATCTGTGAGAGACAGGTACAGCTCTGCCTCAACAAACTAAGTGCGCCGATGAGAATGGCTTTAAATTAAACCCTCACAAGAGCACATGTGTCCTCTTCCCAAGGAAGAGGGGTGTCTCGCTTAACCCCAGCCTTCACATCACTGGTACAACCATGTCTGTTAGTCCCGATCATAAATTTGTAGGCATAATTCTAGATTCTAAACTAATATTCATTCCTCCTCGGAAGCACCTGAAATGCAAATGTCAAAGCAATGAATATACTCAAGGTCCTGGCATGCACAACATGGCGTATTGATAGGAGGTGCCTTCTGAGCTTGTACAAGAGTCGTACGCTCCCGCCTTGACTACGGTGCTGTAGTGTAGCAGTCCGCTACACCAAGCACCCTCAAAATGTTAGATCCTGTTCACAATCTTGGTATGCGGCTTGCTACCGGTGCCTTCAGAACCAGTCCAGTGGAGAGCCTGTGCGTCGAGGCAAACGAGTGGCCGCTAAACCTTCGAAGGACGTTCCTAAGCCTTACATACTTTCTAAGGGTAAACGAAAACTCCGAACATCCATCTTATAAAACTATCAATGACACGTGTTCCAGCCTTTATCACAATCGCCCAGCGGTGAGAGAGCACTTCTCACTTCGTGTAAGGAGGGCCTGTGACGAAATGGATGTCCCGCTTCTGGAACACCATTTAATGGCTCCGGCTAAGCCGCATCCTCCGTGGCTATGGCAGATGATTGACTGTGACGTATCCTTTATGCAGATAACTAAACATGCCCCAGAGACACATATACTCATGCACTTCCGTGAGTTACAGTTTAGATATTCATGCCAAGAGTTCTATACAGACGCATCAAAGTGACAAGCTGGTGTTTCCTATGCAGCGCTAGGTGCTAACTTCAACGAATCTAATCTGCTACATTCAGAAGCAACCATATTTACAGCCGAGGATTACGCAATATTATCGGCGGTGAACCACGTCAGAACTACCGCAATACATAAAGCCATTATATTCACTGACTCCCTGAGTGTTGTAAAAGCCCTAAGGACATCTCATATGAAGAAAAATCCAATAATGAGTGGGCTTTATTCAGCTTTGTGCACAGCGTACGTGTTACACGAGCACATCACGATATGCTGGGTACCCGCACATCGATGGATATATGGTAACGTGCTCGCGGATGAAACTGCTGGAGCGACAGTGATAGCAGGGAGCAGCTGGGACCTGCTGGAGATTTAAAACATTTTATAAGGAGGAAACTGTAGCTACTAGCAGCGCCTATGGGACTTACGACACAATAAGCTACATGTCATTAAGCCCAAGCTAGATAACTGGCCACCAGTATCGAAAACGCGGCGGAGGGAAGTAATATTCTGTCGACTTAGGATGATCCGTCACACGTACGGGACCCATGGCTACATTTTGAACGATGGCGAGCCGCCTGTGTGTGCGAAATGCGGCAGACCACTGACTGTGTTGCAGGTCCTTTTGGAGTGTCACCACCTTGAGTATAGAATAACACACTTTGCTACACCGGCAGCACCTGCCACTGCACCCAGCGATGTTTTTAGACAATGAGCCATTTTTTAACCACGAGTCAGTTTTAAAATTCTTAGAGGACGTCCGATTTCCGCATGTGATCTGCCAAGGTGAGCCGTAGCACGGCCTCCTGAGAGAGACCTCTACTGCGACAGTCATTTTAAATGAAAGCACCTGCCTCCCCATCCGTTGTCATAAGGATTTGAGTGAGGCATTAGTGCTGCCTATGTACAGTCATGAGCAAAAGTTTGGATGCCATGGCACCAGAAAAAACTTTAAATTCCAAGTAGCACAGCTCTACATGGAATCGCACCACTGCATTACATCGGTCGAACAAGTGCACCTAGGCTGAACCACCTGATTTAAGCCAACTTACTCGGACAGGAAAGAAAAATAGCTGTTTGTGACACCCATTGGTCTCCAAACTTTTTCTCACGACTGTACCTTTGTTTTACATATCACCGCTCAAAACCCATTTTTATTGCCACAGATCGCGCTGCTTGTCACTGCCATAATTTTAATGTCTATATATATTATACGCGTTTGCTCAGCAATAAATTTTAGGCCTATATACAGCCATGTCTCACCACATCTTTGCATTTGATCCGTGTTCATTTACTGAACTGTTAAGAGTCATGGCACTCTTTGGCCATATCTGACCCTTGCACCAATAAAAACTAGCACAACAACAAGAATGACGCCGGCGTGTGTTTGAAAACCGTCAACGTTCTTGGCTCTCAAATGGCCTTCACGGGCCAGTGAAATTTGCACCGGCTTCGTGATGCTGCCAAGCTATGGCAAAGTTAGGAAGGCGTGAAGCAGCAGTCCCAGGCTAAGTGGAGCACCAAGTTCATCGCTGCTTTTGGCCGCCTTCCACACGCGGTCATTGTCACCCTACTCCACACGTGACTCGGGAGGCGCACCCACCCAGCGATGCACCTGTACCCTCCAGCGACATGCTCTCTCGCGCAGAGAGCTCGTGAGAGGCACTGCCTCGACGTTGCAGCTCTTTCTTGCAGCCCTTCGAGATCAAACAGCACAGACTACCTGCACTTATACGGAGACTGCACATTCTAAACATCCCCACAGGTGACAGACTGATGTGCAGTAGACTGCAGTGCGCCTTGGAATAATGTGCAGTTGGAAGTTTGCGATTGAAAGAAAACGAAGAACGCCACAACCGTGGCACGAGGAAAGGAACATAGCCGCAAACAGAAGATAACGAAAAAGAAAAAAAATGAAGACTAGCAGCGCAATACAATAGTCTAATTGTAAAGACCCACGGAACCACTCGGCGCCAATTAAACGGCCACCAATCACGAAATTAAAAATCACACAAGAGGGAAGAACAAGCGCGCTGTGCTGAAGGCTCTGGGCTTTTCCAGGGGAGTGTAGCAAGGCCAAATGTCGGGTACCGGGCAGGGCGCCGGGTTCCAAACCCGAGCCGCCTGGACTTCACCGGTCTGGGGCCTTTTGCAGAGCCATTTGTGGTTCTCGGAACCACAGTGGTTCCCAGGCCTCAACTGAAGCCTACGGTATCCTGGGGCCCTCGGGCAGAATTGGTGCTGTCAAGCCATGTGTCCAAACAAGCTGCATAGGCTACCGCGACCATCTGGGCAAGCTGCCGAACATTCCTCGTCTTCCGTCATCACCAGACGTATTACCCGATTTCGCCACCGCCGCATCCGTCCAATGTCGTCTCGACGAATCGCCGACCCATCCCACCCAGGCCTGGGTGAGAATAACATCTGCCATTTGAATCAATAGCACAAAGCTGAGCGGGTTGATAAAGATTCACAATGCAAAGAGACGTGCAAAACACGGACACAAGGGAAGAGCACTGCGCAACACGAACGACGACTATCAACTGAAGCAGATCACTGAGGTGAAGGAGAAAGAATGTATCTGCGCGTGCTCATCAATAGTGGCGCCACCTGTCAAACGGGCTACACGTGCCAATCTACGCGAGAGACGACCTGTATCGTTTCTCCGTTTAAGCGAATCGGCGGCTGACTCGCACAAGCTTCCACTATTATTGATATGCGAGGCCTCTATCATTAAACGCGTTCCATTCTTGTGCCTGTACAGAATCGCTTATGCCTTTAACTTGGACATTCAGTTACAGTCCCGTCAGTGCAACGACGGAGTTCCGCCTGATAACGACCTTCTATGTTCAAATAATCTCTGGTTAATAGAACGCGCTCTGCACTACATGAAACGTCCGCAGCTAAATGGAATCTTCAACAAGAACGGAAATCTGGGCGAGTTGGTGATAATTCATTTTGACCAGCTTGCAGCGCAAAAGAGACGAAGAACAGACAAGGTGACAACACGAGCGCCGACTCACGTGAAGTTTAATGAAAGAAACATGTATAAATACACAGGTTGATGTTTCGACGGAGCGATTGCGCGTGTACAGCAGAGTAATCCAACTTATGTCAAAATCCTATCACGTGGAGCCCCCGCGTGCCTCCAAAAGCACACAAGCAGGTAGAATGAAGAAACACAAACTTGCAAAGGAACTTATTCCCGCGATGGCAAGCTGCAGTCAAGAAATTTTGTCTCCGTTTAGCTAAGGGCAACAGAGGGATGGCTTATGCACCTTTCGCCTTCTCTGTTAATGAACAGAGCCATTGCTCCCTGGTGGTCTGATGACCACGCCGGAACAATTTGACTCCATCGCTATCGGCTCACAACCACATTTTTTGCAGTGTGAAGGCAAGTGCAAACCGCCTGTAGCCCTCAAAGATGACAGATGATCACTGAAGTATTTACACATCGCCCGGTTTGACCATATATACGCGCCCGCATGACAACCGCAACCTATAAACAACACCTGACTTGCATCTGACGTATGTGTTTTTTTTCCACATGAAATGCAATCTTGATTAACGCCCTAAAATTTCTTATGCAGATGGGAGCAGATAGCAGCAAGTTCCTTAGGGTCCCACAATGGCACGTGCACCCCCTATCTACTTCCTACATTCTATAGGGAGTGCGAAAACTCATGTATTGATAAGGTACAACAGCCGGTCTTTTCTCATTGCACACTTGCTCTGTCATCTTTTTTGCCTTATTGGCGCTCCTTACCCACTTGATCAACTTATGGCAGGCTCTCAAGATTTCCATTTACAGGCAGCCGGCCGTCTGCAATTTTTCAATCTTGCTCGAGAAACTCTCCTTCAGGGAGTGAGTGCAAGTCTTCTGGGGCACGGCGCGCAGTGCTGCGTATATGATACCGGATTTCAGTCTCAATGACTAGACGGAAATATTTAGAATCGCCTTTACATATCGGGGCTTATGTAACACACACAAGTGGTTTTTCTTAAACCTGGGTCTAATAACTAGGAACTCAAGTTCTGCGTCGGCGAATGGTTCACAGGTAAACTTCAATCTTTTGCCGCGTGCCGTGAAGATCTTTAGAATCCTATATACCCTGCTATGTTGATTGTCTCTTTCCGTGATGACCAAAAATACTCAACATATCGGAAGACACGTAAGGCCAACCTACCCAAATTGTGAGCGATCGCTGTATCAACGCGGCTAAGAAAAATATGGCTTAGGATTGGGGCCACCCTTGACCCCATAGATTCCTTACTTTCGGGTAAAAACGTTCCCGTTTCATTCAGCATGGAACCGCAAATAAAACATTTCCAAAAACTTTCCACAGAAGTGCCGCAACTGTCGATAAACATTATCGTCTACAATAGACTTGACGTTTAGCATTATTTCACTGTGTGGTAGCTAATAAAACGTCTTCAATATCTATACTAAAAGCGGAGCATGAATGAGGCTTATGATCCTTTGGAAAATTAACAGTACTTTCTGAATTGTTCACCGAAAATGGATCAGTCACGATCAAAGAGCCAAGATGTGTCTGTAGGTAACCCGACATTTCGTGCTGCCAAGTTCCTGTTAGCGAAAAGGAGATAAAATTTCTTGAGTGCAGCTTGACATGAGTAACGCGGGACTAGGGTGCTTTGCAAGTTCGTGTTTGTTCATTCTACCTGCTTGTTCGTGTGATTTTTTGAACGCACGTGGGTGCTCAACTTATGATGGGATGTCGACGTCACTTGGATGACTGCTGTACACGCGCAATTGCTCAGTCGAAACATGGTTAACCTGTGTATTTATTCCTGTCGTCTTTTAATAAACCACTTGAGAGCCTGATCAGAATGAAATGGAATCTTATAAAGTACGCCCACGCGAAAGCCGGTAAATAATTCGCTGTGCGCTGAACCTGACAAATATCTTTGGCTTTTTTTCCTACGCACGGCAGCACACATCCCAACTTTCTGGGAGCCGTAAAAACACCGTTAACCCCATACTTATTTCCCACTTTCTGAAGCCTGTGCGAAAGGGAGTGAATATATGCAATACTATCGACTCTTGTTATTACTGCTCCCTGCTACAGCGAGCATTCTTTAGGCGTTTAGCTACAGTGGCTATAGCTAAGCTAGGGTAACCTACTTCTAATCGGCACTTGACCTGCCCGTTCAAGCCTGCGTGTAATGGGTGCACACATGCGACTTAACCACTCTTCCCCGCGCCGAACTGTTATGCGTCCAAATTGTTAGCACTGTTGTCTTTCCATGTTTTGGTACCATGTAGTGCGTTTACCATGCAGTGTTTATTCACATGTGTGTTTTTATAGCAAAAGGATTCGTCCTTTCAACGAACGGCTTAATCTCGGAGGCTTCGCCTAAGGAAGTAGTTGAAAAGAAATGAATAAAGGAAGCTGCATTGAATTCTTTCACACACACCTCGTGGCTGTATCAGACGAGCAAAGGTCTTTGTCGAAGGCCAGACTACTACGTCCCTTTAGTATCGGTGGATGAAGCGGGGGCCAACGTCATGACCGATTGGGTACGCAGACGCGACCATATTCCATCAACAGCAGCCGGGGACATTGCCTTCTTTCTCGACATCTCATAGACGCACGGGTGTGTATCGTGCTGGCCGAACGATCACTCGAGAAGCCATAAGCAAACGCTCATGCAGGTGAGGCGGACACTGTACAACAGCAGGGACTGTACCTGTGCACGAATGGCACCGACGCAATGAGTCTTCTGAGCCAGGCACGTCCGGTGACACTAATGCGTGGTCTGACCAGTAATGGACATCAACGCTCTCACTGGCCAAGCGTGCGGACGTTGGCTTCCGCCTTCTCAGGAACCCCTCAATTGAAGACAAGGTGGCTAACTTGTATGTATAGCTATCAAAGACCTGCCAAAACAGTGCCGGTCTCGTGCTAGTTGCAAGGCTTCTAATGCAGTTCGCTCGACTAAAGTGGCACTTATTCAAGGCCCACCAACTGAAACATGAAAAAAATAGATAAGCTAGGACAATATTCTTCACGGAAACTCGCTTCCTCAATGTCGCAGATGCCAAATGGACCACTGCGACGCACCTCGCCCCAATGCGAAGAGCGCTGCCACCTAAATTGGTCCTACCCTACGCAGTCGGGCATCCAGTTTTATCTCCCGTTGTCACGACTTCGGTGAGACCAACCTAAAAGGAACTGCGACCGCCCCGAATTAGCCAGGGCCGCCCACCAGAGCCATTGCTGGGAAACTTTCGCAAGACGAAGCGTGTCCGGCAACTTCGACCACTGCGAAATAGCCAGCGCTGTTCCCCAGAAACCTTGTCGATCGCTGCACGAACTCGCAGTCGTGGCCGCACTCGGGCTTCGATGCTCGCTGCAATATAGCTTTAGTTAATTACAGGAAAGTGTCAAGGCAGGTTCCTGAAGTCGAGTACGAGAGGTCTGTATCCGAAGGCGTGGACGTACTTTTGCGCTCTCGTCCTCCAGCAATAAGGCTTCCAGGACCATGTATGAAGGACATTTCTTTGCCGCCGTTATCAGCGAATAAAGAGGGGCTTTTGCGCTAATGCCGAAATCTGTACTTGTGAAAAGCTTGAGTCTATTTTCGGCATTCAGGGCTCTATGACATTTCGCTGAACAAAGTATGGAATGAGGCAATGTATAGCTGTACAAAAGATTCAATATAGAAAGCCTCTTCCGATCCATTTGCCCCCCCCCCCCCTCACCTGCAGAAGTGTTCAGCTGTTACTTAAGAAGCACTTCAGTATGCTTCCGGTCGACTTTCCTTACTTGCTAGTTGAGTAGGAGCAAGTTGCACAATTAAGGACAAGCATGACGAGTCTCCGCCTTGTCTACCCATGATAAACATCTGCTTTACTCGATCCCCAAGGCAGCATTAATGAAGTGCGTCGGAGAGAGAGAAACATTTATTGAAAACAGAATGAGGGATCTTCCTCGTGGGGTGGAGCCCTTCATTCAGGTCCCCATTGGCTCGCGCCACTCCTCGTCACCTTTGTCTTTAATTATCTGGAGTGTCGGCGTAGTTCAATGGTTCTGTTGGTGCATCGTCTGGATTGGACAGCTCTTCCGACGGCGCCTGGATTGTGCGCTCGCAGGCTACCGCATTAACGCGTTCATTGCCATGGAGAGAGGCGTGTCCAGTTGTCCAAACGATACGAACCGTGTGTCGGGGTGTAACAATGTCAGAATACAGTGTGTGTACCGTGTCACCATTCCTTGCGCCATGTTCCTGCAGGCAGCTTGTGAGTCAGTGACCACCCTCGTAGGTACACTCGGCCACAAAATATTGCGGGGGGCGCGAGCGCGTGGCCAAGCGCTCCTCCTCTCCTTCTAGCGGCGCACCCCTGGTGTTGAGACCTACGCTTGCGCGCATGCGCGTCCCTCCTTGACTGCAAGCGTGCATGTTTCCGCGCTTGTTCCTTGCGCGCCGGCGATATCCGAGTGCAGCCGCGAGGTGCACCTTGTGCGATTGGCGCTGTGGCGACTTCGACTGCCCGCGCCGCTGCGGCCTCTTTTTGTCGAAACATGAGCGCAGATATATATCGGCCGGTCGCAAACGCAACAAGTCATTTTTTTTCTACGCTGCGCCTTTACGTGGCCAATCTTCGTTCTTTCTTTTTAAGAACGGGACGTTCTGCCGCAGAACAGCGTGGCAGAGAAATTAACCTACTATATGGGCTGGCACAGACTGCGCTGGCTTCTCGCCCATACATATATGCCTTTAGATGACAGGCGACACAAAAAAGAGCTGATCCCTTCTTCGCTAATGCTGCTCGCTAAGAGTCAGGATTACTGCTGCGTAACAGTCTTGCCATATCTTTAAATGTGGCTGCAATATGAGGGCAAGGAGGGGCGTACAGACATACGAGGACACTACAAGGGGTGGAGGAGAGAAAAGCGATGTCTTCGAGCTTGGTGACTGTATCTCTATAAGATATGAATGTAACTGCATTGCTGCTTCAGATGCTCATCGTCGTTCCAACCAAGTAGTGGTCCGTTTAAAATGGCGTCTCGTGTCCCGATAGAGCAACGGCAGGCCATCACGAGGCTTTCGCTGCAAGGAGTACCCCAACGAATTATTTGCAGCATAACAGGCCGGTCAAAGACTGCAGTGAGCCGAATTATTCAGGCCTTCCGTGACGAAGCCCGGCACACTGACGCGAAGCGTACTGGTCGTCCACGGGTCACAACCATTGAAGACGATATTCTAGTTGCCGCAGCAGCATTCGTGAATCCCTTCCTCACTGCCAGGCAAATTTCCGATGAACTGCCAATAAATGCTTCGACCGAAACTATACGTCGGCGCCTAAAGGAAGCTGGGTTGAAGAGTTGCGTAGCTGCCCAGAAACCTCATCTTAAAGAGGACCAGCGACGGCAACGATTAGATTTCGCAATGGCCCACGAACGCTGGACATGGGAAGAATGGTCGACTGTCATCTTTTCCGATGAGTGCACTTTTTGCACGCGCTGGGACCAACAGCAGCGAGTGTGGCGGCCTATAAATTTCAGGTAAGCAGCGGTCTTGTTTTGAATTGACATAGTGATGTGACTTATTATACGAGCACGGGAAGCATCAGTTAATATCTTTGTTATCGCTTAAATTTGTTGTGATGGTTAGTCGGCCGTTAAATGTGCGCGTGCTTTCTACAAGAATGCAAAGCGACGGTAAGATCCTGGTACAGCGTAAGCTCTTTTCCTAAAACATTTTTTTTCGTTTTAATTATACCGAATGATATGTTTTTGTAGAATTTCTGAACGTCTATTGCAACAACTACATTCGCAGACACCGCCCAGGCTACATGAAAAGCATGCTGTCCAGCGGTCGCTGTTCGGTGTCTGTGTGGGGCGCCATTAGCAGGCGTGGCCTCGGCCCTCTCGTCCGCATCGACGGGAGCTTCACGGCGGCCTACTACACCAGCTTGATCCAGTATACCTTGGTGCCTTACGTGTTGGATGGGCCTTTCCCGGACGGGCTGTACCTGTTCCAGCAAGACAGGAGCCCCGTGCATATGGCACACAGAGTCACCGCCGCGCTCGAAAACTTGGGCGTACCAACCTTACAGTGGCCACCAAATGGCGCTGACATGAATCCCATCGAGAACGTATGGGGTCTCATCAAGTCGCGACTTTCCAAACGAAAGCTCTCCAGAGCCACGGCTGACGCTCTTTGGGCGGCCATAAGTGAAGAATGGGAGCTGCTTCGCGCTCGGCCAGAAATAGTGGCCGCCGTCTATGACTCTATGCCAAGAAGGGTGGCCGAAGTCATTTCTGTGAACGGAAACTTCACGCATTACTAGGGCCATCACCTGTCAAAGAAAGCAGGGTCTCATTGCCTGATCAACTACACTACATTCCTACATTTCTTAAAGATTGTGGTCAAATACTGACCTAACTTTACCTTCCTTTTAGCCATCATAAGGTAAATGCGAAGCATTTTGTTAATGTTTTTTTCTCATCTATAGACCATATGATGCTGCAAGATTGCCCTATTCTCATGAAGCTGATGAAGCTAATCAGAATTTGATAATTTCGGTGTTCTTTTAAATCGGACTGATACCGCGTCCAAAACATGCTCCCTCTCCCCGCCATCCCACCTCTTCTTCCGCCTCCCTTTTTACAGCATGGACTTTATTTTTTATTTCCACGTTATATAACGAATATAAAGAGTTCATTTTCGTCTTGCCTGTCTCTTTCTATAGAGCGCCTTTTCTGCCACGCTTTTCGTTCGTAAAAAGAAAAATTAACGAAGATTGGCCACGAAAAGGCGAAGCGCAGAAACAAGAACTGTGTTGTTGCGTTCGCGACCGGGAGATATGCATCCGCGCTCGTGACGCGACACAAAGCGGCCGCAGCTACGCACGCCAGCTGACTGTTCACGTAGTTATGCCCGTCGAAGCCGCCACCTCGCGACTGCACTCGGATATCGCCGGCGAGCAAAGACCAAGCGCGGGAACATGCACGCTTGCAGTCGCATCCTCCGTGGCTATGGCAGACGATTGACTGTGACATATCATTTATGCAGATAACTAAACATGCCCCAGACACACATATACTCATGCACTTCCGTGAGTTACAGTTTAGATATTCATGCCAAGACTTCTATTCAGACGCATCAAAGTCACAAGCCATTTGCCCCCTCCCCCCCTCTCCTGCAGAAGTGTTCAGCTCTGTTAATTCAGAAGCACTTCAATACGCTTCCGGTCGACTTTCCTTACATGCAAGTTTAGTCGGAGCAAGTTGCACAATTAGGGTTAAGAATGACGAGTCTCTCCGCCTTGTCTACCCATGTTAAACATCTGCTTTACTCGATCTTGCCCAAGGCAGCATGAATGAAGTGCGTCGCAGAGAGAAACATTTATTGAAAACAGAATGAGGGATCTTCCTCGTGGGGTGGAGCCCTTCATTCAGATCCCCATTGGCTCGCGCCACTCCTCGTCACCTTTGTCTTTAGTGATCTATGGTGCGGGCGTAGTTCAATGGTTCTGTTCGTGCATCGTCTGGATTGGACAGCTCTTCCGATGGCGCCTGGTTTGAGCTCTCAGGCTACCGCATTAGCGCGTCCACTACCATGGAGAGAGGCGTGTCCAGGTGTCCAAGCGATACGAACCCTGTGTAATAATTCGGCGTGTAACAATGTCATAATACAGTGTGTGTACGGTGTCACCATTCCTTGCGCTATGTTCCTGCAGGCGGCTTGCGGGTCAGTGACCACCCTCGTAGGTACGTCCCGTGCTGGTTGGAGAGAAGCATGTACAATAGCCAGGGCGACAGCTGCCTCTTCCGCCGTGGCACTCTCTTGAGTGTTAACCCTGGAAGAAACGTTCAATGTATCACTGTTCCCACTACAAGGCACATGACCTCTCTTTGTGGGTACCGTGCCACATGAGTATAGAGGACAGGTGCATCAGATGTACCATCACCTAGAACACGCATTAAAGCCTGCCCTTTGCACGTCTCCGGCCTTTATGACAGTCAAGATGCATATTGCGTGGAATCGGGGCCACCTGAATTTTGCTTCGAATCTGAAGTCCAAGGTTCGAGCGTTCTTGTAGCGCTTTCTTCGGCATGGTGTATCCCAACCGGGAGAGAATATGAGTAACCTGCCTTATCCTTTGGAAGCGTTGGATTTCACTGTTTATGTGGTAATCCACTAGTTCTCGAATAGTATTGTGGACCCGAGTCTTTACATGGATACATGGATTAGGAACTTGCGCATCGGCAAGGTGACGGGAACTAAGCTAGTTTGGTCCAGGCACTTCCCTCGCGAAGATTTCTTGCTCCCCGGTGAGTACACAGGTTGTGTGCGCGCGTTTATTATAATGTGCGCTTTTCGAAGAGCCAGAGTGTAGTTTAGTTTAGGCAAGCGCATGAACAATATAGCGACATCGTTTATACGCGTATATCTCACGACGTTTTCTGAGCGTCCCTATACTCAACTTGAACCGCGGTAATATTATTGCTGACGTACTTTTGCCCGCATGCATTGCAAGTAGATATAAAGCGAGTGCTTGCCTTCGTCCCATGCGCGCACTGTGCCTCGTAATTTGTTCGGTGGTTATGGAGGTAAATCGTTTAACGTAGCGCGTTTGCATTTCGAGTTCATCTGGTGCCAATTCAGGATTTATTGCGCTCGTTCCAACTTTTCAGCCCTCGACCTGTTCACCGCGCCTCTAAGTTTGCCTTCCGGCACCGCGCATAGAACTGCACTCTTTTAAAACGTTTGTAAGTGACGCATTTGTGCTCAATGGAGCAACACCGCGCAAAAGTGCTTCCATCTTTCGGAGAGGCCTGCTACGCATGAACACGTGCCTGCCTTCTTCAAATTCAGACTCGCTGGAAAGGCGCTGGAAAGAAAGTGCGACGTTTGAAAGTACAGCGCTTACTTCCGCTGCTTCGCCGCTGAAATCTATTAGACCGATTAATATCAGATGTTCGGCAGCAAGAACCCTTTCGCATTCGACGAAGCATCGTGATTCGAACCCGCAATCAAGAAACTTTAGCACAGCGCTAAGCGGAAGCGCGGCAGTGACCCTGGATATAAAAGTCATCTTTGTTTTTCTCAGCAATGTTGCCAGCTGAACCACTTTTTCTGGAGTTGCGAATAGTGCCGTGCGAAGGAAGGCGTCCATCCGGGTCGTCTCGGTTTGAGTAAGGTTATGGCAGGTGAGGTGGTAGGCGAGTCTGCTAATAACGACAGCTTGCACAATTTAGAGGGCGTCTTTCGAGAAGCCCATGTCGGAGGCTGGTAATGCGCCTTATGTGCGTCACTTGGGCAATTCCTTTTGTACAGTAGTTGGACATTATCATATGTAGCCTTCCCGTTGTTGGATGCGGAGCCTTAGAATGCGAAGTCTACCCTTGGAATTCGTTTGCCATTCAGATGCAAGGTCACGTCTGGCGACTTGTCTGTCTTTCCGATCTTTGAACACGAACATAATTTCCGATTTCCCAGCTGCGCAGGTGACCTCCAGCACGAGTACCCTCTGAACTATATTGACAGCTTCCTGTAGTGCATCTTGAACGGAGCCGTCCGATCCTTTTGTCACCCAGATTGTGACCTCATCGGCGTACAGCGCGTGCTGCACATTCGGAAGTTGTTCCAGGAGCGGTGGTAGCTTTGCCACGGCCGCGTTGAACAGGGTAGGGGAGAGAGCTAAACCGTGCGGAGTACCTTTTCCAGAAGGCTGTATTGTGTCTGACCGAATTTCAGCAAGGGCAATGGTTTCTGTGCGGTCAGATAAAAAAAATTGACGGCAGATCCACGAGGTGAATGATGATGAGATTGGGCGAAGCTCCTGGAAGTAATCATCGGTTAAACCGTGAAATTTCTTCCGTTAATTCGCCCGATAAAATTGACGTGAAACGATTGACAAACCTGTATCGCGATATGGTTTTGAATATAAAACCATTGCTTTAGAAAACACCTGGCGTCTTTCGTTAAGCAGCTGGCGTCTTTTCGTTTTTTGGCGTCTTTTCGTTTTGCTTTTAGAAAACATCTGGCGTCTTTCGTTGGTTTATTTCATCAATCAACGGCGTTCTGAACAAAATTTTTATTGTTTAATCACGTACAGGAGAAATCTCACCAGGCACTACCTTGGAGGTAAACAATGGCTGCTAATGGGAATGAGAGACAGAAGAAGTCGGCTTTTAGCTAACACTTACACTTCTACTAACGTTTCCTACTGGAACTTGCCAATGGCTGCTAATGGGGAATGAGAGACAGAAGAATTCGGCTTTTAGTTAACGCGCACGCTGCGAATTTTTTATTGTTCAACAACGCACAGGAGAAATCTCCCACCGGCACCACCTTGGAGGTCAAAGCGTAAGACTGGTTACGCACTACGACTACGACGAGGGACGAACGGGTGCCGCTTTAAGGAGCTTCGCCCCTAAAAGGCTCTAACTTTATATGTGCGCTTACCACATCGGAAGAAGCCAAGGTTTTTAATATGAGGTCATGCGAGACGTTGTCGAATGCCTTCTTGAGGTCCAAGGCCAAAATTGCCCTCGTCTGCGCCGCACTTGGGCCATCGAGATTTTCCTTAAGTTGTACAAGTATGTCCTGTGTAGACATATTTTTGCGGTGGCCAAACATGGTGTCAGGGAAAAACTGTCGCCTCAAGGTAGTCCTGCAGACGCATAAGAACAACGTGCTCGAAGAGTTTCTCGACACACGAAGTGCGGGATATCGGTCGGAGATATTGAAGGGACAAGTGTTTGCCAGGTTTTCGAATTAATGTGATGTCGGCATGCCGCAATTCCAAAGGAAGCGTTCCATTTTTCGAATGCTGATTGTAGTAATTAGCTGGTGGATGGACTGCTTGTCGAGATTGTGTAGTAGTGTTTAATAGATACCGTCTGCTCCAGGTGTCGTGATTCATTTGTGGGGTTTAACTTCCCAAAACCACCGTTGATTGCGAGAGACGCCGTAGTGGTCTCTGGAAATTTCGACCACCTCGGGTTCTTTAACGTGCACTGACATCGCACAGCACACGGGCCTCAACATTTCGCCTCCATTGAAATACAGCCGCCGCAGCGGGATTCCCAGGTGTCGTGTATCGCCTTGTGCCAAGTAGGGCAGCCCTCACTCGTGCCTCTAATGTCTGCGTGCAGCTCAGTTACTTCCTGGTATGCATAGTTTCTTGACTTCATGACGCAAAAAAAAGTACACAGACGAAAAACAAAAACAAGGAGAAGCGCCTTTTTGTGTTTCGTCTGTGTACTTTTTTTTCGTCTTGAAGTCATCATGAATGGTCACCAACTAGCCCAAAGAAGAGTTCTGATCCAGGATAGTTTCTGTACTCCTGTCGAGGGCCTGTAGCTACGTATCTATGCTGCTGTGTTTGGATTAGGGCGTCGTCATCCATTTGTACTTTATGAAGAATAGTGCGCATGGTATTAGTGATGTGCGCTTTTGTGTGTGTTGTATTGAGTTGTGCTCGTAGAAGACCGTGGTTTAGACGTGATCAGCTCGCAGAGTCTCTGCCAACTGTTAATGAAGGTAGCAGCGTATTCTTCCGCTTCAGTCGTCATCCGTGCAATCTTGTTTTAGCTTGCAGTTGTGCCGCTGTCTCTTCCACCGTTTGACAAGGCCTCTTCGAGCCGCCCATAGGTGAAGTAGGTCGCTGTCCACTTCCGGTGTGTCCGTTGGCACTTTTGGTTGCAACTTTGTAATGTTCCTGTAGGTTGTGAATGCATTCACCTAATGAGGGCGCATCACTTCGACTGGACGTGATTCTCTTTTGTCGAAAAGCCTCCGAATCCGTTATTTTGATTGCACGAGCTGGAATGCGTGTCGCGGCCAAGTGGACTTCTGTGGTCAAAATACTATGGTCGCTACCCAAGTTCTCCATCATGTTGTTCCAAGACCATTGAGTCAGCGCTCTGACCATCGTTAGGTCGAACACTAATCCCTGCTTGCGCTATTCCCTGTTCCAGTAGGCGTGTCGGGTTTCGTTACAAGTCCATTGACGAAGTGTAATAGCTTGGGATAACCGGGCGCCTTTCAGTTTCTTCTTGGTACCCCCAGGCTGGATGGTACACATTGACGTCGCCGAGATTAATGAGTTTTTTTGCTTGCTTATTCGCATCTCCGAAAATCGTCCCCTATTGTTGTTAACTGTAGTTAGAACACGCTGCTTTGGGGGATCGAGCTCTCGGTACGATTTCCAAGAGTACATGTGGCATGTTGGAGCTCCCTAGTGTGTGATCGACCACGGTCGTGCGCTTACATACAAAGGCCGCGGCTAAATGCGGCGTGGTGGCGTCATGTTTATCTGTGTAAACGTTGTAGCGAGTAAGAGTGGGAGTGCAGTGCACTTTCAGTGCTATGACGTCTGGTGGGTGGGCTTGCGCGGCAAAGAATTGTGCGAGTTCCCCTCGCTTCCTTTGGTATCCCCTACAATTCCACTGCTACACCTGGAAGGGTGCTGTAGTGTTTCCCAAGTTTGCTGGACAGGACTGTTCGGTTGGGTATCGTTTACGAGGGCTTGAGCAGTGCTGGAATGGACCGGGTGGGTATAGGGCCGTGACCTGCTTGGATCTCGGGAGGACTTAGTGTCATGTGGCTGGCAGTCAGCCTGCTGGCAGAGAGAAGCATTTATGAACTGCTTCATTTCATTCATAGCCTGTCTTGTGACCTCTTGCCGCATGTACTTTACATCAGCCATAATGTCTTAATTTTGAATCTCTGCTCGCAAAACTGTTCCCACCACTCGTTTTGGGCAGGAGCTCTGAGTACCTCGCTTGACTGTGGGCATAGGTGTCTCGGTGTGTGTAATAGTATGTGCGTGAAGTGGTTCGATTTGCGTTTGTGTGGAAGGCAGTGAAGGTGATGAAAGAGGTGCACTCTGCACTGACCAACTCACCGACGTCGTCGCACCAGTGCTGAAGGACTCCACTGTCACCTCTGATGCTACGACGTCTTCGTCCATGCAACCTGAGGTTGTTTCAGCTGTTGATGCTTGTTGTGGCAGTGGATGCGGCTTGCGCAACAATTCCGCCCGCGCGGCTGCTTGCCTTTCTCCGAATGGCTACGGCCCGGGACCTGCTGCGACCCTTGAAGTCGCTGCGGCCCCGATTGCGGGAATGGCGAGGTGTTGCGGCTGTAATCTTGGCTGCCTCTAGGTTCAACGACGTCGCCTAGCAGGCTGTCCCTCCACTTGCGATAGATGCCCCGCCATTCGCTTCTGCTCTCGGCGTTAAAGGGCTTCTTTTTTCCTTGACGGGCACGGGGAGTCAGTGGCGGGATGTTCACCACCGGTAATACATTTCGCCGTGGATTCATGATCTTCCGGAGGGCTTGGGTTCCCACATGCTGCACATCTGGGTTTGCAGGGAGTGGGAAAAACATCTACCCTGTGGCCTGTGGAGAGCCACACGCCACAGAGCTGTTTTCCGGGTGTATGAATATGGCAGCGGTATTTAGCTCCGCAATATTAAATATAGCTGGGAACCTGAGCGCCATGGAATGTTATAATTGCCGTGGCTGAACCTCCAATCATTCTTCCATAGAGAATATGTGCTGTCTGGGATCTGGGGTGTGTCATGTGTTGTGAGTGTAGTCTTCTATGCCGAAAATTACTGCTTTGAAGGAGGCATCCGATGCAGCCACACATGACAACTTCGTACTGCTTGTTGGCAAGACAACTTTCACCGGCTGCTGTCTTGTGGCTAGGTCGTCGTCCGGTGTGCTGACCACTGCAACGTTCTCCTATCGCCGTATATGGATTGTGAGCTGATGGAGTGTGGCGTCACTAAATTGAGCTGGCATGCCAATGGCTCGTGCTATAAAATGTTGCGGCCACCCATTCAGACTGAGTCCATCTCTCGGTCGGAAGACCACTTGTCCCCGATCGCTAGCGGCGGCAGTAAAGAGCTTTTCCTACGAAACATACATAGGCTGGGTCTGGCCTTGCTGCGTAGACTCAGATTTGTGTGGCAAGTTGGACTCAGCCTGAGCTTGTTTCTTGCGCTTTCGGGCCACAAGGAACCAAGCCCCGTCCTCATTGTCTTGGCTCGGGTCTTCGTTCAGAGGACCAGACGATGTAGCCTCGTGCGTTGCTGCGGAGTTTGTGTAGTCCTCGGTAGCCATGTTCGCAGTAGTGGAGCGCCGGGAGTGGAAGGCGAGCGACGCTTAACCGCCAATACCGTGGCGTCTATGTAACGCCTAGCGCGGCGACCTGCTCGCCTGAAAATATCCAGCGTCAATAAAATGAAAAAGACTCGCTGGACCTTGGAGGTCTTGGTGTGAAAAGACGCCGGGACTTCACATGCGTCAATATGTAGTACTTGCAGCGTTGTACACATAGGTGATGAGCAGCGAATTGTTCGAAACGCCAAAGCCCATTCGAAGCGCGTCCTCCATTCCTCCACGTGCCACTTCCCTCCTCGCAGAGTATTGGCATATTCCGCGTGGTAAAATTCTAGACGCTTCCGGTTAGTTATACGAAGAATCTCCACAACTTTTCCACTTCTATGTCAACACGACTTTATGCACAACATGGGAGGCCCATTTTGTACAACAAAAACAAATTTACAGTGGCCCTTCTCTAGCTACCCGCATTAGCGATTTATTTCTTGCTAGCCGCAACAAACTCCTACATGAACATGTGATTGGTTCTGACGTAATGGCCGCCTTCAGATTTGTTCCCGATGATGTAATTGAAACAATGTACCGAATAACTTCGGCTTAGTAGCCTCAACTACCCTTTGCCAATGTGTTGTCGCCCGTTTAATGACACACGAAGTCCGAAAGGGCACTTTCATCAGTTTTTTAACATAGCATTGTAACTCCGTCTAAGAAGCCCTTGTTCGAGCTGTGAGCCCAAGGAAAATGAGCCGGTGCTACCATTTTCATCTGCACGCTCTAACCTAGTCAAACCTGTTGTGATCCGCTCGTTTTTACGAGTCTTTGTTGAAGTAATGGGAGCATAACACGGAAGGGAGTTTGTGGGGCCAAGCCATATGCCCGTGCCTTTCTGGAAGCTTTGGAAACTGTTGTCGGCAGTAGCAAGTACAGGTCAGGCCAGAACGAGCGCGACAGCTCTACTTGAAGACAAGAGGTTGCGGTTTTGCCGTACATCCACGCCATATCACACAATCTGAAAAGGATTGTAGGAAGGAAGGTCGGGTGTAAAAGTTTTTTTCCCACGCCTCTGAGTCTGCAAAATCTGTAGGATGGTCATCGTTAACGGAAATACCCCTTGTCCACGAATATCCAGCGACAGCGAGCGAAATGTGGAGTGTGCAGTTGCATTATTCCATTCCATTGTCGCGTGCGCATATCGACCATAGCGTTAATCAGTGGGTGAAGCAGTGAGCTCTTTCGCACCGCTGAAGTCGCTGCACTAGCTGCAGTTTTTTCGGCATTTGCTCGTATTTTCGTCGCTTCCTACCAACATTCGCCGATGTGCTGTATCCCGACATGCTTTGTCCATAAGGATGATCCATAAGGACGTAGGCTTGCGACGAGGCATTCTGCCAAATTAAGTTTCTACATCGGGACCCATACTGTGCCACTTCGATGCTTCCTAGCCTACAGAATTCCAAGCTCATGCTAATGGATTGGCTCAGTGCTGTGCTAGCGCAGTGTCATCACGTTCTCGGTTATGGCACTCGGATCTCTGAGTAAGGCGGAACGCAGTTACACCGTTCTCGAACAAGAATGCTTGGCAGTACTTTTCACAGTCAAAAGAGTTAGGTCCTACGTATCGTGGTGTTCGTTCACTACCGTTGCGGACCACCACGCTCCATGCTGGCTGCTGAATCTCTGATCCATGTGGTCGACTGGCACGTTAGACTCTTCGACTTCAGGAGTGCTACTGCGTCATCTGAGTCCGGTCGTGGACATGCAGATACGCACTGCCTCTCCGCCTTCCTCTAGCGACTACGGCGCGTGACGAAGACGACCTGGACTGTTTTGCTTCTCTTTCGTCCAGATTGCCGAATTCGAGGGGATTCAGGATTCAAGAAGCAAATTATGCTAGCCTGAAGCCCCCGTTTACCGGTGTACTGTGTCCTGAAGCCACCAGTCAATTTTGTGTACGAGATGACCTGCTTTACAAGAGTTATTCGGCTAAAGGCACACGCTTCTTTCTGATGGTTCCGCAGAGTCTGCAACCGGACGTATTAGTGCCACACATGACGACGCGACAACTGGCCATTTAGGCTTCAGAAAACCACTGAACCGAGCTTAGGGGCGTTTATTACTTGCCCATAATTCGAGACACCATCGAGCCGTACGTCAGCGGTTGCAAATGACGACATAAGAACCCTACGACTACACCGCCGGGTTTCTCCAGCCTCTTGCACTACCTTGTCCGCAGTTTGAACAAGTAGGCATTGATCTTTTAGGGGACATTTCCACTACCTTCTAAAGACACTCGGCGCGTAATCGTACGTGCCGACCACTTGACATGTTAAGCAAAACGGCGGTCACACCATTCAACAACTACAGGCGTTGTCACGTTCTTGCTGCGCTTTGTCATTCTTAGGCGCTGTTACCCCTGTGTAACAATTAACGATCGTGGTCGTCAGTTCGTACCGGATTCCGTTGAAGAATTGCTTCGTCTCCGCAGCTCGCAGATCCAACATTCAACACCGTACCACCCTCAAACCAACGGCCTTGTAGAGCGTACGAACAGGACTCTTACCAACATGATAGCCATGGATGTATCCTCCGACCGCAAAGTCGGATGACGTGGTCCCATTCATTACATGTGCTTCTGATACCGCAAAGCGTGAGACGATGGATTACAGTACTCTTTATCTGCTGCACGCACGACTACCCCTAAGCAGAGCTGCCACAATATTGGTGTGACTTTCAGAGCAAGTACTCGGTTGCCAAGGTGCTGTATCTTGCAGAAGCAGCCAGTAGGATGGCATGACTTTGCAGAATAGCGTCACGCCTACCTAAGCGCAGCTACGACAGCCGATACCAAGTCTGTCTTGCACAGCAAAGGGAACTTGGTATGGGTGTGGACCCCACAACACAACCGTGAATCATGCGTGAAGTTTTTACCCCACTATACTGCACTGTTCATGATGGTCGCTCAATCGGGCCCGCTTAACCTCGGCTGGTCGGCGTTCCAGCCGAACACTGGTAACAAGTCCCGCGTATCAAGCGGTTTCATTTTGCTGTTTCCCACTGATTGGGACTTGCCCAGCATGCTCCGTATGTGACCCGTGGAGTGCTACGCATCAGCCGGGGATTCAAGGTATTAGCCAGGCAAGGGTAGGAGACGACGAGGACGATAGATTGTGTAGCTGATGGATGTCAACATTCGCCGGCTGTACGAAACCAGCGCTCACCTGTAAATAAACCTTAGTTAACGCTCAACCATAACAATATATCAAAGCGAAGAGGATGATGAATAGCAGCAGTACGGTCAGCAGGAGTGCGGACTTTTCCGTAAAACTTACTTATGGGCAAGCAGTCGAACTCTGGATATAATGCTAGATTACGGCCATTGACGAAAACAGTCCATGACTTGCGTCATGTTACAGCTCGTCGTTTCGTTTCGCTCCAAGGTCGTGGCGAAAGCAGTCTCCTTGCGGTAATCTTCAGCCCCAGTACTTGCCAAGCAGCGGCGATTTAAAGATGGTAAGTAGTCCTAGCTAGGAAGCATTAGAATGCGTGATCTATCCATAGCAGTGGTAACTTACCTACGATAATCCACACAGAAGCATATTAACCCGCCCTTCATGCCTATCAGTACAACGGGAGTCGTTCAAGGCTGCAGGATATCGCCGACTTTTCTCGCCAATTGCCAAGACGCGTTATGGCCACTGGTGTATAATGGAGGATGCGTACTACTGTGAACGCTGGGAGTCACGTTCGTCCTACACCTTAAAGATGGCTCGTCCCAGTCAAACGAGCGAAAATGCCGAAGAAGCGTGATTACTTGTTGGCTCATGTGGGCTCATTGCCGTGCAGAGCAGCTAAACGAAAGTCCCACGACGAAGACGATGATGCGCACGTCAAACGACTAGGGTGTCAAGCTGAAATCTTGGCGTGTCGTTTAAGATGGCAGAGTTTGATGTGGGCCAACGGGCCGAGCACAACCGTGCGATTACCCGCGCAATAAGCTCCTTGGGTATGGCAACGGATTAACGGCATAGCCGATAATCCGGATGCAATGATAAGTGCTGGGAATAAAATAGACGACGGAGTAAAAAAAAAAAAAAACGCGCGGGTCGTGCGCTCATGGCACTACTAAACGTACATACGTGGCACCGAAATCTCAGCTCCACCGGCGTGAAACCTGGGGAGCTGCTAAGTACTTAGTGATGGATCAGGGTTTCCCACCGGAACACGTCAATCGCTACTAATGGGCAATGAGAGACAGAAAAGAGATCCAGTGCCAACTACATACAAATGCTAGGGTCAGCTTGCATGCGCTGCCGAGCGGCCGCTGCTTGGTCATGTACTACAGATCGGGCCTGCGTCGGCGTTGCCACTCACGGGCGAAAGCGTGTCCGCGCTTCTTGCGAGCAGCCAGTTCGCCGTAGTACATCGTGGAAAGCACGCCACGAACGTTTCTCGAGTCAAGGCACATCGTTCGCTCTCCACCTGGCGCCAGAGAACCACCGGTCGCCCGCTGCTACTGAGGCAGTGGCCCCCTCCATTGCGCTGAACCGGCGTTTTCAAACCACAAATGCACACACTATCTGCTGCACTGCCTCCAAAATGCACCCACCGTGACGACGACAGCAGCAGGACACGTAGACAAGCCGAGCTCCTAAGGTGCTCCGCACCTATAAGTACGCCAGTGTCCAGCTTGGCAGAAAAGGATACGGGCAGAAGTACCGACATCTCACGTGATATGTCCGCGTAGAATACAGTAGTGTGCCTCGCCACTACTCTTGCACATCTGTGATGCTGCAGAGAATCGACAGCCGGATAAGCGACCGGCTTCCGCGAAACCCTCAGAGAAGGCGCCCCAGCACCGCTCTCATCTCCGGCCAAGTACGCACTGACTAGTCGAGCGCGCCAGCGCGCACTGCTGCTCCGCTCCTCCTCTCGGCGAGGCCAACCAGGCGCGCGCCGAGTCACGTGGTGCAGCGGGCTCAGCTGCGGAGAGCGCAAGCGCCAAGCCGGCGGCGGCGGCGGCGGAGTTCGCGGGCCGACAGTGCCGCGATGTGTTGCGAAGGCTCCGGCGCGGTTGCAGTTGGAACTGAGTTCGATTAGTTGGTTTTATTGGCGCAAATGGGACTCGGTCTAAGCTGCGCCGGCAGCAGGGTAGTAAACACGTGACGTATGATGTGTACACAGAGACGTGGTCATTGGTAATGGCTTGGTGTAAAACGGATATAAAGGGGCCTTAAATAACGCGCACAGGCTTTGCGTAAAATAGATCTCTTAAAATCTTGCACAGCTTTCATGTCGAGAACGACATGAAAGCTGTGTAATGAATGCAAATAACGTCCTTAGGAGATTACCCTAGGATATTGCGTGTCGGCTTCAATATTCAAAATTAATTGAAGAAACGTGTTTCTTCTACACACAGCGCCTCATCCGCTAAGAGGAGTATCTGGAGTACTAGTATGTGTGATTTCTACAATGGATAAAAGTGTTCCTTTTTCTTTGCGTTTCTGCATGTGGGCACGTAATTAAAATATGCCACAGTGCTAGGGGTTCATCACATTTATCGCATATTGGCTGTTCTTCGTTTGTCAATTGGTAGTTATTCGAAGACGGCATCAAGTGACTTTAGTGAAGTGGCAACATATCTTCCGTTCCCCGAGTGCAGGCTTATTCACTTTCAATTTGTTGTTCTCACGTAGTACATTCCATTCTTGTTGCCACCAAAGTGTAGTGCTTTGCGGACTGCTGCGACGCTCTTCCTCATTGGTATTTCTACTTTTGAAATACTCAAATATTTCGCTGTTGCTTCTTGTTGCCCGCTCATATCCGGGGATGCTAACATGCCTTGGGACCCAGAGGAAAAGGATAGTGTGTTCTTTGCTAGGTTTTACAAGTGTATTTAAGCATGTACCCTGTGATTGGTTCGTGCTGCCAGGATGTGTTAAAGGCTTACAAGGCACTCAAAGAATGCGTCTAAATTACAATTGTTTTTTTTGTGTGTGTGATTGGCGCTAATAAGGAGTTGTGCTGCCATCTGCAGTGGCGTACGTAGCCAGAAATTTTGTTCGGGGGGGGGGGGGGAGGGGGGCTGGGAATTTCTGACTGAGATGGAAGGAGGGGGGGGGGGGGATCGGAGCTCCGACTCCTTTACACACACAAACACTTGATACTTTCAGGGAAAAAAAATACGGGCACCTGCGTAGGCCGTCGCCGGTTGAATGAATCGGAGCGCTAGCTGAATTACGTATGACTGTCAATGCAATGCTCTGAGCGACACAGGCGAAGCAGCAGACTTGCTCTGCCATACTATTAGTACATGCTCATGCAAAGCATGTACTATTACATTCTTTGAAATATTATATGCTTTGTAATGTAATTATTACAAAGGCTGATTACTGACCTAAACAGGCAAAGTAAACAGGGGGCCTGAAAATTAATATGCAGAAAACAAATGTTCAATAGCCTTGGGCGAGCACAGCGATTTTAGATAGCTGGCGAGGCATTGGAAGTAGTAAGTCAATGTCTGCTTAGGCCAAGTAGTGACCCCTGGTCCGAATCATGAGGCTGAGGTAATTAGGAGGATTAGAATGGCGTGGAGTGCATTCGGCAAGCACTCTCAGATAATGAATGGTAGCTTACCATTGTCTCTGAAGAGGAAAGTGTTTAACAGCTGCATCTTACCGGTACTCACCTACGGGGCAGAAACTTGTAGCTAAGAGGGTTCAGCTTAAATTGTGAACGACGCAGCGAGCTATGGAACGGAAAATGGTAGGTGTAACCTTAAGGTACAAGAAGAAGCGGGATGAGTTAGGGAAGAAACGGTTAGGGACATATTAATAGAAATTAAGAAGAAGAAATGGGTGTGGGCAGGCCATGTAATGCGAAGCCAAGACAACCGTTGGTCATTAAGGGTAACACGGTGGACTCCTATAGAGAAGGCAAGCGTGGCAGGGGGCCGGAGAAAGTTAGGTGGGCAGATGAGATCAGGAAATTTTCGGGGATAAATTGGGCTCAGCACAGGACAGGGTTAAAAGGAGATCTATGGGAGAGGCCTTTGCCCTAGACAGTGTGATGACACTGTGACAGTGCGTAGACAGTGTGATGACGACTATTAATACAAGTGGGAATGGCACAATAAAGAAGGTGGTGCCATGGTTGGTTTTTCTTAATCCCCATAACAAAAAGCGGCAATACGCTGCAACTCGAGTGAGTCTTCTTATGTGTATTTGCCATGGCCAAGCGTACTCCATTCTGCGCTGGTGCTCATAAGAGAACCCCTGTGACGTACTTTAACTCATAAATTCGGTTTTCATGTCAAATGAGCGATAAAATAAGGATACTCTCACGCAATCAAAACTTTCACAGATGGCAAAGAAGTGTCGACGAAAGCTAGTATATAGAAAGACTTCTGTTTACTCCCCACTAGTGCTAGGGCTTAATTGGCGTTATAGTACAAAAATATGTGCATTACCTTTGCTGGCTTTGGTGTTATGGCTTGGACGCTTTGACGCAGGTGAAAAAAATGACGATATTTTTTCTGCGACATGACCGCACACATGAAGCGCCAAATTGCTTCGCGTCGGTGCATTTGACTGCGTGCTTTTGTCCCGTCATAATCCCCCCATCATTAGTGAGCAGGGTACGCCCCGAAACGCACTGACAAAACGTTCGATTTTTCGCTTTTGTTTAAGCACGCTCCAAGGCGAAGTTACCCAAAGGTAGAGTAACGGAGCCCAATAAGCACGCGCGATGAACGGCTAGACTGTTGAAGGAGCAACTACAAAGGGATGCGTGTCGTGTGCTAACAAGTTAGCCTACGAGAGCAGCAACCCAGTAAGCCCAGCTACGACGGGGAGGTGCAGGCCGTGTGCAGAAATATGTTCCGTGGTCAAACCGTTGTCAAGGGAACCAAAGGGAACTAAGTGCCCTCCTCCCTGTTCCTCCTCACTGTTAAGCCAGCCTTCCCAGTTTGTGTTCGCGGCGGCGTGCTGGCGGTAGTGTCGTGCTTCGCAGTTAGTTCAACGCTGTAGGAGCGAAGCCGTGGCGCCTTATATGCACGTATGCGTGGATGAGCTTGTGGTGCTGCGCGCTTTTAGGTTTCGCCGCACCCATGAAGTTGGGAGCTGGTCTCGACGCGACATTTGACATTTATTAGACATTTGACAGTGAATATGCCGAAAAAAAGAAGAAATTTTATATGTATATAGAAAAATAAAACATTTCGTTGTCTCACTTTTGTATTTAGTTGTCGCACTGACAGCCAAAGAAGTGAGGCACAGAACGCCAAATATCTTTTTCTCGTGTTCTTTTCCGCGCGATTTTTTGTAACCACAGAAAACAACACGCGAGAAAAAGTATTCGAGCCTTGAGCTAAATAAATGTGAAAAATAATCCCTGGGGATTAACAGCTCATCTGAACTGGGGATAAAAAGATCATTCGCATGGAGTGTGTGAGCGGACCCACCCTTTGTCTGCGAGGTGATCTGTAAGGACTAAAAGTTGTCTTATAGAAGTAACTGCATGGAGAGTAACTGCATGGAGAGTAACTGTTAGCATTGTGCTGGAGCATTGTGCCTTGTGCTGGAGAAAAGCATTGTGCTGGAGAGTAACTGTTAGACCCGGGGACGTTTGTCCTTAAAAAATTAATGTACTTAAACGTGCGTCGCCTTGTAGACATTCTATGGTTAGGAAGAACACAATGGCAGACGCCGGCTGGGTGAAAATAAGGTAAAAAGAGGAATAATCTGATCGGAGTCAATTTTTTTTATTGTTCAAAAAAGAAAAAGAGTGATACCCTGTTTCACAAATTGCATGGTTGGAAAATATCTTGCGGAAAAGCCACCTTCGAGAACCCTTCAACTGTCCATGGCATTGTCGTGCTTGAAAAAAAAAGACATTTGAGACGACATCCTCGGTGGTTTTCGGTGAAGGTGGTTATTTCGGACGGCGTTGTATGATAGAACGACAAAAAATTCAAGGGGGGGGGGGGGTGTTGCGAGGAGGCTGAAGCCCAATAAATCCCATCCCCCCGGGTGACACCCCTGGTCGGTGGTGTATGAGAGCACGAAAAATTTCGGGGGTGGGGGTTGAAACCCCATAAGCCCCCCCCCCCCCCTGGCTACGCCCCTGGCCATCCGCAATGTATAACACTCGGCTATGAAAATTGAGATAAACTCTGGTGATATAACTGTTCGTTCTCGAGTTCATTGAACCACACACTGCTTCCGAGAAAAATGTCTTTCAGGAAGCAGGAGTAAAATTCTGTACAAGACTCGTGGGCTTCTTGTACTTGGCCAAATTCCTGCAAAATATGCTTCGGTGTATGCGTGTTCTTCCTTTAAGCATGTCAAATACATATCAATGAATTGTGATAAATCGTTCCAAGGAGTTAATCAAGTTGACCTCGCCATAACATAAACTGCATAAGTGAGTGCACAGATGTGTAAGAGACATCTGCGGTCAGATCGCCGGCGTTGCCGGGACAGGATATTCAGGACATTAAGCGGCTTATTGTTGTCACCTTCAAATCTTAAGTGAATGCAAGAAAAGCAGTCTTATTATCAGAGATCATACCTAAAATCTTGTATTGTCATTCTACTGGACAATATCGTTTTATTCAGTGTGAGAGTTTGCTTTGGTCGTAGGCTTCTCATCTGGGAGAATACGACGGCTACCGTTTGTTCAGAGGAAAAATGATCACCATTTTCGTGAGCTTTTGCGACATGTTTCTTTAAAGTGATTTGTACCTGCCGTTCACACATCGCCATGTTGGGTGAGGTCATCGACGTAGAGTGAATGCGTAAGGGTGACTGGAATGACCTTGCTTAATTGTTGTCACAAACAGCATTGTGCTCAGAATACAGCCCTGAGGTAAACCGTTCTGGTGGATGAAAACACGCGAAAGCATTGTGCTAAGGCGCACTTGGAATATTGGATCGGACTATGCACCTGAGAGGCATTCAGCATTGTGCCCCGAATGGCTGCCATTTCTCCCAGGTTCCTCAGAATATGAAATCTCCATGTAATATCATCTGCATTTTCCCAATCGAAAAATATATAGCTAGGCAGTGTTCTTTGTGTAAAAGGGCAATGCTTGTTTCATTTTCTAATAGTACGGGATCATCTGCTGTTCAACAACTTTTTTTATAGCCACAGTGATGGATATCTAAGGACTCTTCTGTTTCCTGGTGAAATGCCAACCTAGCGTTCGCAATGCTTTCATATGATTTTGCTAAACAGCTGGTAAAAGCAATGGAGCTGGTCGCTGCTAGCAGATGTTGGAGGTTATCCGGGTTTTAAAATAATGGCATAAGTATTGCAGTTTTCTGTGATTTCGGCATTTCGTCCGTTTCCCAAGTTTTGTTAAAGCACCGTGTTTTTGTTATTCTTCCCACGGAGACACTTACATTCTACTCAACAGGCATTTAACATTATACATCCATTCTACTTACCAAGGCAATTGGCGGCGATGGCGTCCGCCGCTGCCGCCGCCAGTGTCCCTAACCGCTATAAAGCCTCGGTGTGAAAACAAAAACGCATAATTGTGCGGACTTCAACTCAGCTAAGGGTCGTGCCACGACAACCCTCCCAGACTCGCCACTTGGTTGGGCATCTGCTGTCTCAGCCGCAGCTCTGATACGATAAGGGACGTATACCGCTATTACCCTTGCCTACCCTTGCCCTTGCCTCTCACTACATGGCTGAGCACATTGTGCTGTAAGCCACGACTGTGAAGGGTAATATTTCTTTCATGTCATGTGTTGCCAGCCGCTGGCTGAGCTTTCATGAACGGGGTCAAAGAAGACGACGCCGATGAAGAAGAGAAACAAGAGAGCAATGAAGAAGAGGATGAATTCGGCCAATAAGAACAAGGTGACGACAACAAAGAAATAGAGGCAGTGGACGACGTGGAGGAACGAAAAACTGAGGAGAGGCCAATGATGTCACACTCGCGAAGCCTCCACATCGCTAACATTAGTAGCGCCGCTTATCAGCAAAGCGGCTAAACAGGCTGTTTTACATGACCTTCAGTACTGCACACGCGGACCCATATCTCGGAGGTTGCCTTGCGTTTCGGGCACGTTGCTTTTAGGCGCGCACGCGCGGAGTAGCCTAAATGAAAAAGTCACAAAACATGCGTAATTTCGCCTTGTAAGCACGCAAGGCTAGGAAATGCCGAGGCGTTCCGTGCACGGGCGCACGGGTGCAAGTCGCGCTCCGAGAAATGAGCCGTTGTTGCTTCTCATGCGCACGTTCACGTGTATGCTTCATTCCCGAGGCATCACCGATGCATACGCACCCAAAGCGCTGCATCGTTCGCGGTTTGTCCGCCAGACAAGAACGCGCGTACGTAATGTTTTGTTTGTAGCGCTTCTCACGTAGCATAAAAGCGTGCACACAGAGTATCGTGCTTTTCGAGACTGTGCCAACCATTCTATTCTATCATATGGTATTCTGTACCTGTGTTCTGTGAGGTGTGTGCGCGCCGCAAGTTACGCAATGTGAGCACGAGTACGCACATGTTCGTTAAGTACTCCGCAGCAGCCTTCTTTTTTTCTACGTAAAAAGTGGTCGAATATGAGCGCGATATTGTTGCATTGAATGGCTACTAAACCAGCTCAGTGTGGTCGAATGCCGCGCGTGCTGCATATACGCGCGCGTGAAAACGTGTCACCTCATGCAAAGGACGCACAGTGTGCCGAGATTACTTCACGAAAAGAAACTCGAACCTCCGGTACACGCAGAGACCCTCTCCCAGGGCGTCTGTTGTTTTGTCTGCCCCATACGTTGTTCTTTGGCACATAATTCTGACGTCATTTCCGCCACACTTTCTGTAATGCATTGGGCGTCTCCTCAATTTTTCCTTCCCCCGTGGTGGACGACGACTAAAAGATGGAGCAGAACAGGCAGACAATGGAAGAGGAAAAAAGGTGGCGAGGCAGCGCGTCTTCTATTTTTTCAGTGCCTGGGCGAACGCGCTCCTCAGGCCGTCGAGCGCGCGCTCCGCCTCCGCTCGCTGCTACCGCGTGGCGACGCTGTGCCACTACACTACGAGAAGGTGGCGCTGAACGGCCGAGAATATTAAGAAGTTCCCAAATTCATGTTTACTTGCTTCGTGCAAGCTTTCCCAGGCACCTATACCGCATGCAGTCTCACTAGCAGTCATGCCGGTGCGACAATTGCATTGAAATTTCATAGTATTTGTGTTTGATTTTCCATTTCAGTCTTTCGCAAACACATGCTCCATATGCGCCAGTAGGTCGTATTACTGTGTACCGTTGTCAAATCGAGCGGAAAGAAAGACACTGATGGGCTTTCGTTCCATGAAATACCAGCGGCGGCTGGTATACAGGAGAGGTGGCTCGCAGTCATTAGGCGGGATAATTGGTGAATTGGTGAGGCGGGATAATTGATATACGCGAGAGGTGGCTCGCAGTGATTAGTCTGGACAACGACACAGCTAAACATTACGCAAAAAAGCCCCTTTCGCTAAAGTATGCGGAACTGTGAGACCGTTACACGCTTGTATGACGTGCGCGAGTGTGCCTCAGCAATAAATGCTGTGATAATCCGCCGCGGTGAAATAATGCAATCCTTGTAAGCCATGAATCGCAACGCATTGGTCTTGAAAATGAAACTCATAGGTTCTCTTATGCCTTTGCCTAAGACGACTCGAAGGCGAAAGCCGCCATCTTTTTTCAGTTGATGTATTGTTCCTCCCCCCCTCCCGAGAGCTTTCTCTACCTAACGTGTTTTTGCACTGCCTCCGTGATTGGTGGGCGGTCGATCGAGAAGGCAGTGCAAAGCGACGATGTCATGTTATGACGTGATCACGTGACATCATAGTGAACTCGCAAAGTTTAGCGAACTAGGGCGTCATACGGTGACGTCAACAGGTGATAATTTTTTCTACGCTCGTGTTGAGGCCGCTGACACAGGCGGTCAATTTGAACATTTGATGAGGCATCTAAAGCTTTAGCTTTAATGACCTTTCTATTTTTGCAGTGATATCTATGTGCGTGTTTTCAAAGCCTCTCGTTATTAACTGACAGCACTAATGATAGGCCCCATTTTTCACGCCAGTAACATTATCTCAAGAATAAACACTACGACTTTAGACTTTTCTTTTTTCAAAAGTCTGCCCTCAGGCATAATAATTTTTCGATCAAAAATTCACACCGGGCAGTGTTCCAGGACGGGCGCGGTAGAAGGAGCTGTTTGTGTTTGATATTCGTACCATCACGATAGACTGCTTTAGGCTGCGAAATGTTAAGTAGTGCATGCGCTATGTAGCTTTAGGCTACTTAGCGCATGCACTACTGAACACTACTACTTAGCGCATGCCAGCAGTGACGACACGACAAACACCGACTAAAGACGTGTTTGTGGTGTCCTCACTTCTTGTGTCTGTGTTCGCACTCCCTGCTTTTCAGAATTCATACTTACCAACTAGCTAAGCTATCTCTTACTCATGGCACAAACTGTTTTCAAAAATCGACCCTCAGACAGTGAAAAATCGACTCTCACACTAGCTAACATGATGGTGAAAGAACAATGTTCCGCGTCACCCGCGCTCTCATATCGGCTCAGCAGACGACGCGCCAACGTCTCCATGCGCCGCCAACCAGCCGCGAACGGCAATAAAGGATTGTTTCCATGAGCGACAAGTGCTTCACTCTCTCCGTTTACAGAAGTGCTGATTATATATCAAACAGTGTGAAATACAGCCGCAAGAGAAAATATATAACAGCTGCGAATGCAGCCGCGGCCTGCGTTTCCGTGCGCGACAGCGTGACGGTAGCTGTACTCCGGTGGCGGCGCGTCGCTGCTGAAAGCCGTACTAACACCGACGGCCGATTCCCGTTGCTTCACATTCCATCACCCAGGCACTGAAAGATACAAAAGGGGCTGGGTGGGGGCAATAACAGGAATAAAGTAAGAGCGAAAGAAAATTTTGACAACGTTCGCAGTCAAATCTACCTCACTGTCCGGCGTCCTCTGCGCGGCCCTAGGATTTTGTTCCAAAGCGCTCGACAAGATCTCGCTTCATCTACTCTTTCTCAAACTAAGCAAATTTAAGGTACATCCTAATGTGCTTGGATGGGTGTCGTGCTTTTTCTGGAGCTGCCCACAATAAGTAACAGTGAAGCACTTCCACTGGAATAAGGTAAAGCATTTCCACTGAAATGCTTTCCGTTCTGTCGCTCCCTAGGAGTCGATTCTTAGGTGCCTCCTCATTGACACCCTCTTTTTTTTTAAGTGCGTTACAGGCTTACATTCCGTCTTGAATCATTCCTTTTGTAAGTGATGCTATGAGCGTCGCGAAGTCATAGGTGATGATTATCTCTAACCTTGAATCAAGCAACAGATCGCTAAAAACGACTGACAACAGGGAATGTCGCAGGAGGGAACGTCGAAGGTGCCTGCGACATTCCCTGTTCTCAATCGTTTTTAGCTACCTGTTCGTCTACTAAGGCCTCCATCTTCCGCAGAGCTTCTCCTCTAGATTGGATCTCTAACCTTCAGTTCGACTTAAGCGACGTTTTGGATTGGCGTAACGTCTGCAATATGAAACTAAATATTAACAGTTGTAAGCTTTTACATGTGTCTCGTAATTCGAATATAGCCTCTGATACGCGCTTGGCTCTGCGGCGTCGTGCCGGCGCGTTCCTTGGGCAAAGTGTAACTGTACTAGCGCTACAGGATTTGTCCTGTGTGGTCAATTGCGTTGCGACACACTGTTCTCCAGGAACGCAAAGACTGCCGTCAACAAGGAGCTGATGCGCCTTTTTCTGCAGTGGACTATGCATTCAGAAAACGATCGGCTGGCAACCCATTTGCTTTCGCTTGCAAGGTCCCAGCGATTGTGGACGCCCCTGGTTTATGACAGCTTCGCGCAGGCCTCTGGCACATGCAACTCAGTGTCTTCGGAGAAATGAGTCGAGTCATTCGATAACTTTCGCGTGTATGCAACTGGCTAAGATCCCTATTCAGTGATGAGGTGTTGCCGATGTCTACATGCAAAGGGCTCACATTTTCAGAGCATTCAACCCAAATTCCGCCCCCAAATTCGCCACATTGTTGCTTATGTATTGCACAGCTTCGAGGTTTTACTTTCGCGTTGTACAGATTCTTATGACCGAGAGATCAACCACATTTCTTAAAACTAAGCAACGAAATCTAATGTCCGCAACGCATAGTCGCAATATTTCTTTTCTACTACGCGATTTCTAAATCGGCCAGGGGAGAATCAATTTTAACAGCATAGCTGTGTAAGTTAGGGCCAGGCCCGTTGCTGTGCGTACAGAACTATCAGCATCATCCTCATGAAATAAGTGCGCATGCACCTCTATGAAATCCCCAATGTGCGGCATTTACACGTACGCTTCTCTTCCCTTGCACACATGCCCTCAGCCCGCCACTACATAAAGGCGGGTGGGCAGCACTGAAAGCGGGTATGTGGCAAGAGCGCCTGACATAGCATTCTCGTGTGTAGTATCGTAGAGCAAGTGGGTGTAAGAGAAAGTAAGGAGGATTGCTTTAACGCTGAGGATATTTAGGAAAAGAAAAAGGCTAAAGCGAGTTATAACCCTGTATAATTTAGCTTATGCGCCACAATAACGAGTTGTGCGTGAAGCAGCTCATCACGTGACATAGCCATGCACATTATAGTGCAGCAAGGTGGAGAGAGAGGTAAGGATGTGATATGATGTAAGGGTAAGGAGGAACAAAACGAGAAGAGGAGAGGACAAAGCATAACATTGCATTTTACAGTATAGTTTAGCAAAGGGAAAGGGAAGTGAGGACTAGAAGGAGGAAAAGAAGTAGTTGAGAGGCCAAAACCTAACGTAGCCACGTACTGTCTAAGTAATACAATGTGTGGTTATGCTAAGGTTTACTCTAGTTAAGAAATGGGAAACAGAAGTGACGCTGAGGAGGAGGGATTTCAAAATGAAAGGAGATAAGGATGACAAAAAGGAAGAAGATGACGTAGAGAGCAATAAATAAAGCTGCAAGGAAATGTCGACGAGCAGGCATGAAGAAAGGACTCAACGTGCGGTCGCAACGTGGCGACGCTTGCTTGTCAGCTCCGTTGTTTACTGAAGAGAACAGGCGCGCAAGTGGCTTCAGTTTTTTTTTTTTTCAGGAGAGAGCTGCGATACATGAATTATTTAAAAAAAACTCAGTATCACCACAGAAAATGCATTTGCGATTTGCAGACAAGTGTTGAAATAAAAATCATCCGACGAGTCAACTTTTTAAGCAACAGGTTTTAAACTCCAGCTGTATATCTTGCTTGTCAACAATATATGCTCAACGCTCGCATCCCCTCTGCTCTGATGTATGGAGCTATTGAAACAGAGCCTAGTCAGTTGCATGCTCGCAGTCACTCGGAGTTTAAGGAAAGAGCACGATCATGATGTCTCTATGTTCACGCGGCGTCGACAGGAGCACTAAGCAGAAAATAGATACAGGTCACGTGGAGACAGCAAAGAAAAGCGAAAACGGGCGACGGCTTGGTTTTAGATGATCAGCTGCTTCTGAATCCGTAGTCTTTCTAATTTTCGACCTCATGTACTTTACAGGGGTTTTCTTATCCTTTATACCTGTTTCCTTGGGTGCTAGCGGAGTGGCAGACACTGGCAAGCACAAACGCAGCAACCCTAAGAATTGGAGCTGTGGGCCCTATCCAGCGGCTCGCGTAACATCACAACCACGGCAGGTTCAGGTCAGGAGGACAGAGACAAGCCTTTGCAAAGAAGGTGTTTATTCACCTTATGCAAACACCACAAACACAAGTGTAAATATACCAGTGCCTTAGCACGTAGGAGTAATATTCCTTACGACTGGGGCAGAAATAATGCTAGGACGTGCACGAGGGTTTGGTAGTGACAGCCGCGCCCCCCCTAGGAAATGGTGCTTAGTTGACTAGAGCTTTCAGTACCTGCCCAATGGTCGTGTACACTGTAAACGAAAATATGCCTAGCTTGGGGGTCTTGCAGGATAACACTCCGGCTAACCTCCGGCGACGTCACTATATACTCGACGCATCGGTATGTGCCGGAGAGCGTGCGAGGCCTCGCTGCGGTTTCAATCCGGCGCGTGAAGCACGGAGAGAAACGGGGCGCCTTCCATGATTGTCCTCTGGCGAACAATGACCGGAGCTCGTATTTCCCTCCGGTATCTATCCGCATGCTCCCGTATCACCGCCTGACCGCGCCCGGCAACTCTCATTGGCTGCTGGAGGAGTGACGTCGCAGCCCGACGAGGCCTCTCAAACCTAACATGGCGCCGGTCCTAGCTGCACAGTCGAACCGATGCGATGCTTAGGCGAAGCGGCAGGCCTTCGGCCGCGTTAGGAAAGAGGAAATCGTCACCCTTTCTATAAGGTTTCAGGAATGTTTCTCGCACAGTCATGAAGTGCGAAGTAAGAAGAAAATGTCTATTTTCGCTTTCGGCTGGTTATGTAGCAATCAAGGGCAGCTTATGTCGTGGTATAAGCTAATCTGAAACTGCTACTTGCCAGCAGTGCAAAGTTGCTTTTCTCGTGTAGCGGCCGATAACGACCCTAGTTGCCCTTTATTTGCACATTTAGTCATAATCTAACAAAAGCAAAGGTGTACTGTGATACCTTTATTCCTGCCGAACTTTAGATTGCAGTGTGTTATTTTGTTACGTGCTTTAAATTTCCTTGTTGTATGGTGTGGCATGAGTATGCAAGATATAGTTCTGTCTTACGAGCTGAGCACCATAGATTTTTCTCTTTTTGGTTGCCCCGACACATACAGGATGTCCCACCTAAGTGCAAACAGGTTTTCAAAAATGATGGAGCGTCTTAGTGATTTGCAAGAACCCCATACATGTTGAGGATCAAGTGCCCTAGTGATACGATTTTTTTTTTCGTTTTCCAAAATTAATAAATTGGCCTGAACTAATGAGATAACTTGTTTAATTATTCGCTTCAGCAAGAAATTGTCGCGGAAGAACTTGCAGATCAAATTGAAATGTGAAATGGTCTGCTTGTATGTGCCGTGAAAGCCCGCGATATACAAAAATAACCGTGGGATAGCGCCACAAAATTCCGCTTCCAGGCAGCCGATCAGGGAACAACGTCCGCTTGTCTCTGCAGCGCTGTCCGAGACATGCTTGGCGTTTGCGGTGGCCACAAGATGTGTGTTTGTGCGTGCGCGGGCTTCCTTCGACGAATCGAATATCTTTATGCAGCCTACATTCTCATGTTCCCACATTTAACGTCACTACGGAGCGTAATATTGCACTTTCGTCGTCACTCGCACTGTGCGTCTGATTGCTACAGCGCTGTAGGTACAAGCGTATGTATAGTTTTTTTTTTTTTTTGCGCCGAATTAGTGGCGCTGCCACGTGGTTACTGTTACATTTCGCGGGCTTTCTTTAACGGTACACATCAAAAGACCCATCAATGCTGCTTAAGGGAATTTTTTTTATTTGATCTACAACTTTCGCGGCATTGACATTGGGAAGGAATTGGGCATACGCAAATATGAATTTGTTGTATCGACAATTTCTTGCTGAAGCGAACACATAAAACGTTTGGTAATTAGTTTATCCTAATTAATTGATCATGAAGAATGAAAAAAACTCGCAACACTAGGAGACTTGATCCTTAACACGACCGAGTTTGTTGCAACTCGCTAGCACGCTCCGTCATTTTTAAAAACTAACTAACAATGAGTTTAAAAACTTACATTACGCTAAGTGGGACGCCCTGTATATCGGTTTTTATTTCGCTATGGCTAATGGTCTACTGAAATGTTTTAATGTGTGCGCAGAAAATATATCGCACAGCCAGACGGTGTTGTGTTTTAAAAAAGGAGTTACATGACAACAGCTCCAGTAGGATGAACAGCCCTTTAACCGTTAAATGAAGCAGGTAGCTTTGTTAGCTTCGTGATTTGTCGACCGGAAGCACAAATGGGGATGGCCAAAACACGGCAACACGCAGGGTGCGTTAGTTAACAATTACGCCAGGGCTTATAAAAATTCACGAGTGCACTTCAAAGACGCAACCATATTGGTATTGTTGACTGTTATCTTGTCCATCTCAGGCTATTATTTCAGTGAACTGAGGTAATTAACATTATAGTTATCTAAGTTTCAAGCAGTTGCGTTAAACACAAATTGCTCAAATGGGAATTTTGCAGCATGTAAATTATTGTCCTTATAATGTAAAATCATGGTAATAGGTTCAGTGGCTTTACGTTTTTGGGCTCCTAAAAAGGTCTGGGAGATTTGAAAAAGTACCACGTGACGAAGCGTTTCCAAGCCTTGTCATCAGCACTTTCAAACATGCTGCAACAGGATGACCGGTGATGCACGAAGACATACAGCACTGGCCACGCTACAACAATGTTGATAAGACGTGGCCACACTTTACGCCCTATCAGCTTCTTTATGCGTACGGTCTATGAGCATCATCGATTGCTTGTTGGTATATATTCGAAGGCGCTGATGTCACTGCACGCAAGTGCCCACTCACGTCGTACACTCGAACCTTGCGCACTTTCTTAAAGGGGTCCTACAGCACTCTTAACAGCAAAGCTGTTTAACAAATTGTTCCTTGTCCGGAGAACCAAAAAAACATCATCACCTTTAGTTCATGTCCCCAAGAGAGCGGGCGAGCTATGCAATGCCGAATGCGCAGTGTCAGGCGCGTAGCCAGGATTTTTTTTCGGGGGGGGCTTGAAGAGTCAGTGTATACGGCCGTTCAAGCGCGTAGCTTTTTTTTTTTAGAGGCCCAGCTCCTTAAGGCGTGCGTCGTGCGTCCCCGCTGTATGTAGTAGGTAGCCACCGGCGCGTGCCTGCCGGGAGACACGCACGCGCTCGTGCCTCTCTGTCTTGTGAGAGAGAGACAGAGAGAGAGAGAGAGCGAAAGGCGCGCGTTGATGAACGCTCTACCAGCTCGCAAAAAAGGAGAACGCGCCCTCACCCGCGAGTGACAACGTTGGCGCAGGCAGCGTCTCCTAGCAAGTTTCTTGATTGAGAAAAATACCGACTGCTCGCGTTGGAGAAGCGTTCACCGGCAACCCATATATATATATATATATATATATATATATATATATATATATATATATATATATATATATATATATATATATATAGGCACTGGAACTTGACTTGGAATGAAGTGCCGGTGGGAGATTTCACTTGTGCATAGTTGAACCATAATGGTTCGTAGCGTGCGCGTTAACTAAATTAATCCGGAACTCGGCACGATCTACGATGAACATCCCGAGCTTCGCCCACTCATCATCATTCACTCCGTGGATATGCTGTAATTTTTTATTTTTTTTTGGGGGGGGGAGGGCGGCGGGGTAGGAGGGGCTTGAAGATTGCATACGACCATTGGGTGGTCTTGGAGGACCTGTCAGGTCGCTCTTATGATTTTGGCATTGTTTACTGCCGTTCTGTGATGTCAGGTCAGGTGTGTAGATGAAAACTGGAAGCAAGTGGAACTCCGCGCAGAGAAAATTGGCGTGCATGGTGCTCACACAGACTCCTTGTGCAGGCAGAGGCATTACATTGCTCGACTATATTTCCATGTGGTTGCTTACTGCAGGGCAACGTGTGGATTATGATGAGCTCTATGTTAACCACAAGGAAACACCATAGAGTGAAAGACCATATTTTTTAATGCTTTGTTTTTATTGAAACGCAGTAAATCACATAACAAATACTTCGCACATACAAACATTTTGGGTCCGTACGTCAGCATTGATTATAAGTCCAGTCGAGGCCATTCAGCACAGTTAGGATCAAAACTCTGCATGCACCACATGTAGCACAGGTTTCTTCTTGAAGGACCTTGCGACACTTTTTTAACATTGTCTGAAAACGGCGAGCATCAAAAGGCGCTCCAAGGAGCACTGACTCCGTCGCTTGATTTAGAACTAACAATGGTGATCTCGCGAACGCGGAAGTACCTGAAGCAATAATTTATGTTGCTTTTGAGTTCAACATATACAGAAAACATATGTATGTTTCCGTCACAACAACAAAGGGTTAGACGACGTAAAAGTCTTGACTTAAAAGTCTGTACCACGTCTCTCCTTTGAGTAGCTGAGGCGTTTCTTTTGTGGAAACGGGTTGGTACAACGCAGCAGCGTCGCTCTGCGCTTTTCATAATTCGCCACTGGGCCAGAAACAAGAACCCCAACCGCGTATAGTTCACAGTGACTGATGAAATGCTAACAGTTTTCATAAACAGTAACATGGGAGTGATGGAGTACTAACGTCTAAAAGGAGGCACTTGCATTTATGGCACAGTATCCAAAACGTGGAATCTAAAATAAGGAAGCCAACAGAATATGTAACAACACAATGAAACGAGATTAGCGGCTTTTACAGTTTCAGCGGTTTCAATAACTTATTATTGTTTCGGACAATGCAATGCAGTACAAGAAATAACAAACATACAAGGGTCACATAGCACTGCACCAGGATCCTTGATTAATCGTTACACAAAAGGCGGAATACAGAGGAGTAAAAATAATCAGGAAACCGGACACACGTAAAAAAGCGAATGATAATATACGCAGACGTAGCAAAATACATGGCTACAAGTGAGCAAATAATGTTATCCAAATTTCAATGCAATAAGTAAGCGAATAACTTCTTAGCTGGAGTTAAGATAAGTATGAAGTGGAAGACAATTTTTTGGCATATGCTAGACTATTCCAAAGTGCTGCTGCACAAAAGGAGGATAACATTTTACCGTAATTAGTATGATATATGGGTAACAGAAGGTTTTGTCGGGCTGCAACCTTGTGCTAATAGGATTAAGAAGTAGATCAGAACCGGTGAAGTCGTAACCAACTTGTTTAGTTACTAATTTGAGAAATAATAGCGCTACACGATAGTTAAAAACATCTCCAACTTAAGGAATGTGGTTTTTCTTTAGCTCTCAGGAGGTGTTGGAAGAAAAATGGCCTATGAATATGAGCGATGGGAAGAAATCTGACAGTAGGTTTTAAAGCATTTACAGAGCCGCATGCAATCCTTAGAGAAAAGCTAGAGAACAAACCCCAAACGGCGGGGAAGCTTCGCGAAACGGTCGATGACATCAGAATGATTTATGTTTATATCCCTGTGACAGTAGAGGAGGGCTAGGCCAACCAGCCGCTCCTCGGACATTGTTGAGCGCAAGTAGGTTTTTAGTCTCCTCAAACTGGAGAACGATCTTTCTGCTGTGGCGGTGGTTAGAGGGAGTGTTACCAATATTTGCAGCAACTTATAAATATTGGGGTAAAATGTGCTGTCACAGTGAGGAAGGGCGTCGAGCCCAGTGCTAGGACGCAAGCTTGGTCCTGTTGACTCCCACTTAGTCCACCAGAGCCTAAATTCACCGAGAGCAGCAATTTCATCCACATCGTTAGAGAACGCAAGAATTAGTTCCTTCGCTTGCCTTAGGCGGGCATCATGTGATGGAGGAACTGCTGCGGGAATCAATGCACCGAAACTTTCTATCAACCGCCTGTGATTCTCAAATCGCTGCTTTAGCTGAGAAAGTATAAAATCGATGAAAGGTATATACACGGATCTGCGGAAATATTCCTCTGCACTTTCTGCGTGATCATTTCCGCGATGTTGTTGGAGGCTCCTAATCCTTGGCTTTGCTATTTCAACGTTGTGGCGCTCTCCACACTCTTGAGCCTTGGAGAATACTTCCCCAAAGCACGCCTCGGCGTTTGTTCGGTATTGCTCAATTGTGCGTTGCACAACATCTATGTGACCAATCGCCGTACACATGTCCGAATTTTTTGCCTGAAGTTGTCTCGATAAAGGCAGGGTCACTGCCAGGACGTGCTCTGCGACATGGAGGCCCACAATGAAGGATGGTGATAGCAGGGCAGATATCATATTGTTCGCCTGGGCTGCATTCTCGGAACTCCCATTTAATTCAATTTCAACCAGCGCCGCAATGACACAGTCAAAAAGAGAAACAAAAGAAAGAAGCGCGTCATGCTTTTCCACCCAACGAGTCTCACACAAGCCGAGAAGTCGCTTGCGCCTTGACTCGGATCGCACGTCAGCGATCTTTGCACGCAGCACGTTTGATCGGCTTGCCGATTTGCGAAAGAATTTCGCAGTCTCCTTGACTGTTCCGAAGCAGTGCCTAATATCAGCTACAGAACAAGCAGCACAAAGCACTAAGTTTAAACAGTGGCTGGCACAGTGCGTATACAAAGCAGTTGGGTATTTCTCGCGAATCGCTGCTTGCACGCCATTTGCTTTTCCAGCCATCGCACTTGCGCCATCGTACCCTTGCCCTCGAAGGTTCTCCATATCAATCCCAACGTTCACTAAAAACTTCACAATCTCCCGTGCGATATTCCGGCCACTTTGGTCATCTACAGGAACAAAACCCAAAAAAACTTCGTCAACCTGGTTGCTTCCCTTGTCCAAGTAGCGAGCACATATGGTGAGCTGTTCAATGCCAGCAACATCTGTGGTCTCATCCGCGAGAACAGAAAAACAGCCCGCGTTGTTAATTTTTGACACGAGATTCTCTCGAATGAGGGTGCCGCAGATTTCAACAATCTCATTTTGAACTGTAGGACTTAGATATGACGCATTGCCGGAGCAGTTCTGTATATGTTCTTTAAGGTAGCTGTCTCCGCAACTACTCCGCATGCGTAGTAGTGCTCTGAAGTTGCCTTCATTCTCTGTTGGAGCACTGTCGAGATCTAGTGGCCCGCTGTCATTATGACCACGAAGAGACAGCCCTTGTCTTCCGCAAAATATTATTGTGTCGACTATAGGGGCCAGTCTCTTTCTGTTTTCTTTTATCTGGAGCTTTCTGCTGCTATCAAGCTGTTCAACTACAGTAAGCGCACCACTCGAGAAGGCCTTTATAAAATGATCAGCCGCCGATTGGCTTTCCCGATGGTACACCGTGTTCTGATGTGAATCGAAAAGTTCCAGTGCGTGCTTCCAATCTCGGCAAGCTCTAGACACGAGTGCGCCGGTGGACGCATGACGCCCTTTGCCAACTTCAGGGCGGCAAAAGAGTGCACAAACGCGGCAGAATGAGCCCTCACACAGCGCGGAATAACTCAGCCATGGGTATTTGTCAAGCCACGCCAGCTGAAATTTCCGCTTCTGCTTTAAGTCCTTGACGCACTTGAACTCATAGCTTCTACCAGGTCGCCAGGGGGACGTGAGGAGCTGGTGCTTTAGGACATTGTCAATTTGGTTGACATTTTGGTACAGGCCAATGTCGAGTCTGCTGCACTCTGTCCCTTGGTGTTCTGAAAGAGTTCCATTATTTAGGCGAAGACCTTATATGTATTATGCGGAGTTGCGGACGTTACCGTAAAGAAAAAATGAAGAACAATGTTGCGGAAAACTATATATGGTACAAGAAATGCGGTACAGAAAATACAAAACCTGTTAAACATTAATGCCCTGAAAACTTCCCTCACCACTGCCACGGCTGAGAACACAAGGTGCCCGACCAGGTGGTGGAAGTCAGGGGTGGCTGGAAGCGCTCAATCAACAAGCTGGCTCATTGCCGCACTGGATAGGCAGGCTGGGATACGCGGCTATGAGCCATGTCAATCTTTACAGCCTGTGCGAAATTACCCACTTGACATTCGATAACCAAAGCCACTGGCTTTCACCTTTACGTCTCTTAAGTGATAGTCCTAGGATTTTTTTTCTTTTTTAAGTGTCCCACTCTTCTTTCATAAGAATCAACATAACAGTTACCCTGAGAAGGTCCTTGGTCTTCCTGAAGGCGAATATCATCCTGTGCTTGTTTGGGGCTGACATTCCCGGTGGGTCTAGGACGCGTTCCTGCATAAGTAGATCATTAAATCATTGCAAAATTCACCACTGTGTGTCACATTTAAATGTAAAATTAGCGAAAATATAATAGATTAACGCAAAGACGACTTTATAGCATGGTATGAACAATTGAAAAGCAATACATATCTTATTTTTGAAGGAGCATTGGGGCTCATCAAAGGGCCCATGGTCTGTAGTATGTTCTAACTTCGACATTCATTTGTCCCGGCCGACTGAGCGCGAATACAATACAATCTCGTGGAGACAATACTTTCCCAGGTGGCAAAGAAAAAGAGCTGATAAAAAATCTACCAGAGACGCATTCGTTTCCTCACCGTTAATACAAAGGTCCTTCACTTGCGCACACTAATGGCGCAATGATAATTTTAATATAACTTGTAACGATGCCGCGATGCTGCGTAAAACTTCCGCAATACCAAACTGTCGCTAAGGTGCCTTTTGTGAGTCCATTTATGCATTGATGTCTACGCCATCCTGATAAACTGTGGAAAACCCTCCTGAACATTGTATCATTTTATGTATTTAGTATTTACGGTTTTCTCACCAGCACTTATATATTTACTACACTATGGGAGCTTATTCTAACAACCAATCAAAATAAATCAGTACGTCTGCATGAAAAGCGAAGACTCGTCTAGGATTTGATTCCAAGTATATAGCCTCAGTACATCTCGGGTTAGATACAGCTACACAGCTGTATCAGTCCTGTGTACTATTAACACCTTTTTCGAAATACTTATTTCGTTACAGTTAAATGCATTCGTCCTGAATAACATCATACTACGGCCCCAGCGATATAGCTTTGCCTCTGGCAAATCTGTAAGCACCGCCATCGACCTTTCCGCAAACAATTATCGGCGCATTTTAAAAGCTGGGCAACGAAGTCGATATTTTTTTGAGACACTATGAAAGCCTTCGGTATGGTTTACCACATCAAGATCAAAGTAAATTTAAAATCCTAAGACATTGCCTGAAACGCGCAGGAACTTTTTTTTAGTTATCTTGTGTCATGCAGTCCGCCATTTGACCATTTGCAAAAATTGACTTTCCTGCAAAAGTTGGCTTTCCCGAAAGCATATCTCCGAACCAAGACTTCTCGTCCACAGATTGCCTTCCTGCTCTAAGCGTGTGAACTTGGTCCCGCTATTCATCCCGTTCAACGGCCGTCCCCGCCTTTCCTTTCTTTCGCTTCTGCCCCTCTCTGTTAATCGCTGAACTCGCTGCGAGACGGCTCGCCCCCCGCAAAATTTTGAGAAGCTTTCGTGGTGCTCGTTCACGTCGGATGGAGTGTGCAGGCGTGAACGCGCTTAGAGCACAAAAGCATTCTCAAGAAGGCGAGAGCTTTTGGTTGTAATTCGGAATCTGCCGAAAGTAAACTATGTAATGTCAGGATGATTGCTATTAGTCGCACGAATATCGAGTCACATTATGTCTCCCACGACACCTCGCGTTCATTCCATGAGGTTAAAATGTCAAAAAAGATGTCAACTTTGCGAAAGAGTACAGAGGGTGAGTTGACACCCAAGGGTCAATTTAGACTGGCATCTACATTGGAAACAGCAAATCAACAGTGTTCATAAAAAACTTGACTATAGTTCTTGCATCTTTGCTGGCGCTAGGGGCAATATGTTTACCGTGACTTACCTCAGGCCTCGTACTCTTCTTTTTTTTTTTAATTTCGTTGACACTAAGGTTACTCTAGCAGAATAGTGCACATAATATTTTTTACTGCCTTACTGTGGTCACAAAAACGAGCTCTATGAACGTATTTTTTATCCGTCGTACAAGTAATCATACGATTTCGTTTGCAACTGCAGGCAACTAGACGTACACCTGCTTAAAACACAAGATAGTGCACACATATTTCTCCTTTCCTAATACCATATCTACATTCCCCGCGTCTGCGCCCCAGGCAACCAAATAATGGCAGTATAAATCCCCCCCTCCCCAATTGTAGCGACGTATATGATGAACGATCGCTCGTGTATTTCGATGATATAACCCGGAATGATATGCGCATTGAAACAAAAGTTGCAGGAAACATTCATCATCCATGAAGACGCTTTTTTTTTATTTACAGTAGAGCACCTCGATCAACTTATTCAAGTGCTTGCTTGCAAATGCACCGTTCTCTGCCTCACTTGCTTTTATTCAACTGTACAATATTAAGAGGCCAGCGGCGGACTGTCAATGCTCTTTTGGAAGTTGATCTGATACAAGCTAAAAATGGTATCAATTCAAATAGTTTCGTATTCATTTTCTTTGCGCATTATACAATAAACCATTGACTGAGTCTGATTGATCATCTCGGCGACAGTAGCGGCTTCGGCTATTATGGCTAACAAGCGCAACTTGCTACTCAAGAAATGAAATTAACGATAAATTTCCTGGCAATAACCATGAACTACGCAAACATTTAAAAGGCATTATTTAAACATTTTCAGATAATTCAGATATCATCCATACAGGCCAACTTAGCGCCATTGCAAGGTGACTATATCGATTACATCAGTTAACATGCAACGATGCAAGTTGAAAGACATGACTTACCGCTCGAGGTCTCGCTCATATGTTGGCGTTTCGAAGATGAGCTTGCCCAGAAGTCGGAGAGTCGCTTCTGCCCTTGGGACATATTTTCGTGAAAGCGACGATCCGCAGATGACCATCGGGTCTTCAAAGAGTGTCGCGACCTCCGTCTGCTCGTAGCGGGGCTGGTGACCGTGTAGCAGTGGTCGTGGTTGTCGTAAGGAACGCTGACGGTGAGGATAAAGCCGAGAACGCGCTCGGCGAACCACAGCACAGCTTTTTTTCGACTCGCCATTGCCCGTTTTTAAGTTGTGGATAACACTGCCAAACAATGCTGTCCAATCGCGAGGTTCGTAGAAAGTTCCTCTCACTGCAGCACAGCCTCCTGAAGGGGACATGCCGGGCGCGCTCGTTGTGAGCATATCGAAGGGATCAACAAAGATGACGAAGAAGAAACTACATTAGGCCATCCATGAGGCTTCAAAGAAACAACTATCCAACCCATTAGGGACACTGCTCAAAATGACACAGCGGAGATACTGTAGATATGTTCCCTGCGGGAGCGCAGAAACCGCACGAAGTACGGCGTCGCTGGACCCCCAGCTGCAACAGGAAAAAGAGAAAGAAGCCCGGCTGCTGCATACAACGCATACCATGAGTGTTCCCAGTCGCAGCCGTGGAAGAAAAGTCGTGTGATACAAGGAACAGCGGCATACTTTGCTTTGAAGTTCGTTCGCTAGCTTGATAGCTTTCGCCCGCAAACGACCTTCCTCCAGCAAACTGCACACGTAGACGGATACGCAGCCTGACCGCTTCCTTTTGTCACATAGGACAAAAGTACTGCATTGCATGAGTGGTACTACATTGCGAAGGTGTGTCTGACGCCGTCGTTGTGCTGCTGGGGGTGAAGATCGCCGGCTCCCCTTCAGGCCGTTTTGTGTTCCCCACTGCCGCCGAGCACCCACTGGTTTCTCTCACTGGGAGTGATTTAGTCACACTTGGCACTCGTTGCCGCCAGTGATCTCCAGTCTCGTTAAAGTGGCCTCTCCTTTCCACTCTCTTCGTTCACTCCCCTTTTCCTGTGACTGCTTCGGCTAAGGCTCCTCCTTGTGCTTTGAACTTTCTTTCTTACCCCCTTCCCTTTGAGTGTACCGGTTGCGGTGTCCTCTCCGGAGAGACAGTTACCGTGCACCCTCCTCCACCATTCTATCTTTCCGTGCCATCAAGAATATATCATCTCCTAAGGTCTCCTCAGTCGAGAGACACTTACCGCGTGAAGTCCAAACCGAATTTCCTTTCCGAAGAATCTACGTCTTTAAGGCCCTTATCATAAAACCGATCAATGACAGGCGTCTTTCGTTTGCCGCCGTTGCTTTACTGCAGAAAAAGACGTGACTTTCCCTGCTATAGCGTGGCGAGTTAATCACCTTTGCTCCGTTGAACAAGCCGCGTTCTTCCTTCTTTCAAGCCCCTAGACGTCAGGCGGTCGTTGAGAGGTGAATTCCCGTAGCCACACGTTCCAAGGATATGCGCCTTTGTTCATCGTGACGAGTCAGCATAGCCAGCCCGGCGCCGGCTCGAAAAATTTCGGGGGGGGGCTTCAGCCCGGTCAGCCCATGCCTGCCTACGCCACTGCGGCAGTGTTGATGATGATGATGTTCCCGAACACATAAGACGCTACCACACGCGCGCTTCTTTCTTCTCTTGCGTACATGGCCTAAGCCCGCTACTGGCAAAACGGCGGCTGGCGGCGGCAAGCAGAAAAGAAGACAAAGTTTGTGTGCGTTGATTTGCCTGGCGCACAGCGTCTCGCGAAACTCTGCGTTTGTGCATTGCTTCGCACCGCGAGAGCATGCGTCCTCTCACGGCGCGAGGCTATGCACAAACGCATGCAGCCATGGGTATTCCGAAGCTAAATCGCACTCGCGAGGAAGAAACCGCGATCCCGAAATCGAAGGCTTGCCGCTACACGAGAACGAAATTGACGGCGCCGAGCAGATCTGGAATATGTGGCCAAGTTCAACCTCATCACAGCAATACGCATGTCACCGATCAGCTTCGCTGTGTATGAGTTTTTCGTGGCTTAGTGCAAGCTTGAAGCCCTCTTTTCCTTTTTTCTTTTTTTTTCTGGGTAGAGTCGGAAAGCGGTGCCGATCAGTCGTGAAGGCTGCGGTGAACGTGTGAGCCAAATATTATTGCACTGCACGCTCCAGGGAATCCAAGATATTGTTTCGAACACGGCTGGAAAGCGCCCGCTCTTCTTTCAACAAATGACATCACTGGGGGCGCCGGCTAATTCGCCTGAGAAAGAAACAGCGTTGGCTGATTTCACGAGAGCGGAAGATAATCTGCTATGCTTTATTTGTTCGTTTTTGAATTCAACAAATGAAGGAAATGGGCGTATTTCTCTTAAAGGACTGAAAAAAGCGTGTGCCGTAGTCGTAGCCCCGGTGTCGTCACTTATTGAAATTAAGAGCGGGTGTTTTCTAGCTGTGTTGAAACCAAATTGCGAATTCATTGGTGCGTGCAGTGCATTAATATTTCCCTAACAAGTTCACAGGAGCATCCTCGGAGACCTGCACCGTTTTCTGACTATGTTCAAAAGTGCTGTATCTTGTAAGGCCCCTTTGAAATTCCGGAAAAATTGAAACTGATGCACTATGAAAGTGCGTTCCCGGACGCTACTTCGAATGCTTTCAACTTCTCACATGAACATTTTTTCTTTTAAAAGAACAGCCTCAATATAGGGTAAACAATGAGCAAGAGTTATTTCGTGAGTTCATTGAAAAAAAATTGTGTCAGATGGTCTATACGAGAGTAAATACTAATATGATTGTATCCTTGTGACACGCCTGCGGAACTTTTTTTTTACACCCTGAGGAAAATTAACTGAAAAACTTTTATAATAAACTTCAGTGGCCTTGTCAATATTTCACCAAACATATTAATCAGAACTTGTTTTTGATTTCTCGAGGTAAACGCTAAAAAAACTACTAAAATTGGCACTACCCAAACAGAAATGATTCAACTTCAATGCAAGCACTTCGATCAAGCAGTTAGTTCTTTGAGCGTGCCATGTGAGCTTTCATCGAATAAACAAGTTGGATCCGCTTCAGTGATTTTAAATGTAGTGCTTCAAAATAAGGGCATAGAGAAGGAAGCATAAACAGAAAGGTGTGTACTTTTGCTATGTTCTTTCCACCCCTTGCTTGTGCTATAAATGGTGACATTGCAGTCGCATGTCACATTGAAATGCCTATGTTCGCACTGTTGAGCTAAGCCGACGGGTGTCAACCTAGTGGCTGTTGCAGGGGCACCTCAGCACCCGGCCTAGATTGCGTCACCAACAAATCTCTACGTAACCTGGACGCAGGATCGATTCGGGTACTAGCCGAATGTATTAACAACCATTGGGAACAGGGCACACTGCCACCCAAATGAAAACCTGCCAAGGTTACTTTCATCACAAAACCAGGCAAACCGCTCGACCTAGCCAATTTGCGGCCAATCTCCCTCAGTTCGTGTGCAGGCAAACTCATGGAGCACGTAATCTTCAACCGCCTAAATAGATTCATGGAGAAAAATCAACTATTCCCTCCCACTATATTCGGATTCAGAGCAGGCCTGTCTACGTAAGCTCTACGCTTCATTACTAACGATTTCAGCTATCATTCTAGTGTAACACAGATCAAAATGAACCTTTCATTGCAATCCCTGAGTGTTCGCCGTGACATTGCCGTGCTTTCCCTGTTTCACAAATTCATTCATTCATCTCGAACACCAGCATGCTTGAAACGATCCTACTTTACGTCACACAGGCTTCATAATCATTTTAGCTATAGCGGCATTCACGGGTCGACACGTGCATTCAACTGCTCTGCGCTTCCACGGGCAGTCCGATGTTACAATTGCCTTCCAGATAGCATCGCATCTCTGAAAAATATTGAGGCATTTCGGGACCCAGTGACAAACTATCTCGCCAGCAAATTGTAAACTAACCTACCATGATCTCAGTTTCCTTTCTGTTTTATCGCATATTTTTCGGAATTTTTATTGTATAGCACAGTAGCGTCGCTTTCTTTTGTGTGTATTTTCTTGACCTTTTTTCATATTACTGCCATCTTATTACTGTATAACACTGCAATTTTCCTTGTCTTTACGACTCTATCAATAATGCCCAGTATGACTTTTCTTTCTTATTATATGTTTTCTTTCTCCTAGAGCTGTCGATTCTATTTTTTTAATTACCGATGCTGCTTTAATGAATTACTTCGCAGTGCACTTCTCCCTCATTGTGACTCCGTGCGTGACTGCTTCTCATGCATATTGTAAGAAGAATGTACTGCGGAAGTTCACTCTCTTTTTGTAATGGCCCCCTTACACAATGCTTCTTTGGAGGCCTGTAAGGTATTTTAAAATAATAAATACATAAATAAATAAATAAATAATAAATAAATAAATAAATAAATAAATAAATAAATAATGCTCCAACTCAAGGAGCAGGTAATAACTCGAAAATTCCCACACCTGACGAAAGAAATATTGAAGCAAAACGGCTAGCCGGCCTACTTGGAACGATTTCATGGTGGTACTGCGCGAAACAAACGGGGACGAAGGAAGGACAGTGCATACGAGTGCCAAAGAAATATTGGCACTCGACTTGACTAAATCTTTTGATAATGTGCGACACGCAGCTGTCCTCCAAAATCTCAGTGAACGCAACGTGGGCTCACGCACATATGAATATGTTGCTGCCTTTCTAACGAATAGAACCATAGAGACATAGAGTTAATATACTGACTCTACAGACAAAGCTGGGCCACGGAGGGGGGGGGGTTCCCGCCTGCGCGCCGCCCTGTTGTAATTGTGTCAATTTGGCCACTCTAAGTATTAATGAAAGTGCTAAAAAGAAGTGTAGGAGCGTTTATGCCGGGTCCTTAAAAAACAAATAATCTTGCGAAGATTAAGTGTGAATATTAAGCATACTGAAAACGCTCCCTAAAAATGTAATTAATATATTTCACGATGTGGGCATTCGCTCAAAAAGCGTGGTTTCGGATCTCTTTATTTCTGTGTTCGGATGCTCCCTCATTTTCGGTGTCTGATATGACATATGTGATCACGTGGTGACATTGGTTGACGCGATGGTGCATTCGTGCGGTTACGTTGTTACTGTTACGACCGGCCCCTCTCTTTTTGACGGCAGGGGGGCAGCCACGGACGGGTTGATGCGGTGTTGTTCGAGGGCACCGGCTTGGCAGCCAGGCTTTTCCATCATGCCTCAGCCCGCCTCAGCCCCAATGTATAGGCAAAGAAACTCAAACTGGGACGTTGTGCGTCGAAAGAGCTTTCTGCACCCGAAAGAATGAACCATGCTTAACACGTACGTACGGTCACATAGGTGTGCTCTGTACGTGCGTTGAATATCGCGCACGGACTGCTCGGACACAGCGATAATCAACAAGGTCGCACTGAGGATGCCGGGTGCACCGGGTCCACTGACAACGTTACGTGTAGTCTCCCGGTTTCCTGCTCAGACTGAGCTTCCCAGCTCCACGGACGGCCACCGTACCACATTCTAAGGTTCCATCGCCGGGATAACCAAAAGTGTTCTTTTAAGGCCTTGATTTACCTGCTCTCATCATAAACAGGATAGCTGCTGCCACTATAGGCGCTGATTTCCTCCGCATAGCCTTCGAGATTGTCATGCCTATGCGCCATTTCGGAGGCTATGTGTTTACATACTTTGTTGCCAGATTAATACCGGCTACTATCCCCAAAGATAGCGTGAGCGTTGCAAGATGGCGTCCACCACGGGGGACCCCCTCCCATACACGGGCCCTATGGGGAGCATTGCCTCTAGAGTCAGTATGTTAACTCTATGCATGGAGATACACCTGGGATCAGCTAATACCCCGACGTTCACCCGCAGTAGTAGGGGCACCCCACAAGGGGCCGTCTTATCTCCTCTCCTCTTTAATGTAACCCTGATTCATTTAGCGCTGAAATTATTCGCCATACCGGCTATGCAGCATTCTCTGTACGTCGATGACATCACTCTCTGGACCACCACGGGTAAATGTGGCGAAATCGAATACACCCTCCAAAAGGCAACAGAAACGGTTCAAGAACATGCGCGGAGTATTGGCCTCAGCTGCTCAGCACCTAAATCAGATTCTACTTCTCATTCGTCTCAAAGACCCTTCACCTCCGGCAATTTCAGTTTATCTAGATGGTAAACTCATCCCAGAGTTAAAGAACATGAGAATTCTGGGCCTCCACATTACCAAAGACAGCTCCAATACCATTGCCATAGGTGCTATACGATAATCGGTGCGGAGTACCTCTGCCCTCATCAAGCGAATTTCTAATCGACACAGGGCATGCGCGAATCTGACACGCGCCGTTTGATCCAATCATTCTGCCTATGTAAGATAACTTACTCCCTTCCCTATTTATACTCTCACCCTTCGAGAGAGACTAGGTAGATCGCCTCATCTGCACAGCATACAAAACCGCATTGCAGCTCCCTAACAGCACTCCTACAAGCAAGCTTCTTCAGTTGGGGGTGCACAACACGACTTATGAACTGGTCGAAGATCTCCCCATTAGCCAGTACACACGCCTCTCCCAGTCTGAAACAGGCAGGCAGCTCCTTCAGTGCCTCCAAATAATTTCATAGGACGTACCTCCTCCTTGACTTCTCCTCCCGACAGCGTCAGCGACAGTCTCTACATCCCTTCACTACCAAAAAATACCCATCCCGTTTACAATCATGACCGGAGGGTAGCCAGGGCCGGGGCATTCCATAAGCGATACCCATCTTCGCTCCCTGCAGTTTATGCAGACGCGGCAGAATACTCCCATCGTCCTGCCTTCGCAGAGGCAGTCACAGATAATGCCCATTAACTCCTTAGTTGCGCCACATTTGACCGTGTGGCTCAACCTATTGAGGCCGAAGAAGCCGCTATTGCCCTTGCAATTGCTCAGATTCAGGTTAAATATATATTTTCAGATTCAAAATGGGCAATTCGCAACTTGGATATGCACCGCATTCACGCACCCGCTTACCGTATCCTGCAATCAATTCCTTTTCCTCAACGTTTATTGCCCACCTATGGGTTCCAGCGCACTGAGGACACCCAGGGAATGCAGCCGCTCACGAACAAGCCCGAGCACTCGTCAACCGGGCAGTGGACGGCTTACTTTCCTTTCGCAGCGCGCGGGAACAGCTACTCACCTATCACGAAATTGCTCTACATTATCACAATTCCCGCCTGCTATACCCGTCGCCTCATAAACGTCTGAACAAGACCGAACAAGTACATTGGCGCGGACTACAAACTAGCACTTTGCAGTCTCATTTAATCAATGCCAAAATTCATCCTGGCGACACCTCGCCAAACTGCCGTCTCTGCTCAAGTCCGCGAGGTGATTTCGACCACATTTATCACATTTATCGAAATTGTCCGAACAAACCAACTCCTCCTTTTGAAGAGGCTGAGCGACAGGAGTGACGAGAGGCTGCTCACGTCCGAATGACCAACTCGGGATTGTGCGCTAGGCCATAGAGGTCGCCGAGGCTCAAGGACGTTCGGCCATCTAGGGCGGCCTGAGGGCCCACCGCTTTCCATTTCCCTTTACCCTCCCTATCCCACCCTCACTTGACCTAGTGTCAATAAAGTTGTTTTCTCCTCCTCCTCCTCCGTATCTCTTTATCAATCTGGCCACCGAGATGCATGCTGCCTTGATAGGAAAAAGGTGAACTTCGTGTCAGTGGCATGGTTCAAACATATTCGTATCTCTTTATCAATCTGGCCACCGATATGCTCACGGTTGCATCAGATGGAACCACCATCCTTTGCGAGCGCTAGTCACAGTCGCCTACCGGAAAAAATCATATCAAATTATATATAGGAAGGAAAACAACACATTAAAGGTCATCCAAGTGCACGAACACGCACGCACGATAGTCCTGCTCCAACGCGCGCGCATGCGCACACGCGGCTTGTCAGACACCACCCACCCAGCCCTCCTTATCAAAACGCTAAGAGACACACAGGGCACCGTTTTGTAGCAACACAATGCGAATCGAGGTGGAATACGGAGTAACATTTGCTTGCTAGGGAGACCGCGCACGCGCAGACCATGGTAGTACTTTTCTGCGCGCCTACTCCTCCGCCGCGCTGCTGCGTGCCCGGCGTTCCGAATTATTCTGGGAGCGCCTGTACAAGTAGTAGCCGCAATGCAGTCGTCAAAACTATCATCATCGCTCTCAGTAGTTGCCACAGGGATGCGGGAAAGGCAGTCTGTGTCGGCGTGACGACGGCCACTCTTGTACGAGACCATAGAGTCGTATTCCTGAAGGCGCAGCACCCAGCGTGCGAGGCGACCAGATGGACCGTGCAAACCGACCAGCCAGCATAAGGAATGGTGGTCGGTGACTATATTAAATGGCCTTCCGTAAGGATAACATCCGAAATTCCGCACGGCGAACACAGCTGCCAGGCATTCTTGCTCGTTGACCATATAATTGCCCTCCGACTTGCTCAGACAGCGACTCGCGTATGCAACTACATGTGCTGCATTGTTGTGACGTTGTACAGGCACTGCCCCTATTCCACATCCGTTAGCATCAGTGTGGACTTCTGTGGGTCGAGATGGGTCAAAGTGACGCGAGAGGGCTGCTGATGTCAGTACAAACTTTAGTTGTGAAAATGAAACGTGAAACTCTGGTGTCCATTTGAAGGCCGTGTCCTGCCGCACCATACATGTCAATGGATAAACGATGTCGGCGAATTGGGGTAAAAGACGACGAAAATCTGAGCAGAGGCCAATGAATGAGCGAAGTGCTCGTACTGACTGCAGTGGTTGGAAGGAGCTCACTGCTTCAATTTTACGAGGATCGGGTCTAACGCTTTCCCTGTCGAATAAGTGTCCCAGAACCAATGTTTGACGTTAGCCAAACCGACCTTTCTTTGTGTTTAAAACCAGTCCAGCCTTTTCGATGCAATCCAGAACAAGGTTGAGGCGAGTGTTATGCTCTTCAAAGGTACGGCCGAAAATCATATCATCTAGGTAGCACATGCATACCTCCCACTTTAAACCATGTAATATCGTATCCATGAACCTTGAAACGTGGCAGGGGCATTAGACAGACCAAAAGGCACAACATTAAATTCGGATATACCATCTGGGGTCACGAAGGCGGTCTTTTCTTTGTCCTTAGGTTCCATAGGGATTTGCCAATACCCTGATCGCAAATCAAGTGTCGATAAATAAGATGCAGAGTGTAGGCACCGATAACGTCGGCGATTCGTGGCAGGGGATACACATCCTTCTTTGTTGTTATATGGGGCTTAACGTCCCAAAACCAGCTCTGATTATGAGAGACGCCGTAGTGGAGGACTCCGGAAATTTTGACCATCTGGGGTTCTTTAACGTGCACTGACATCGCACAGCGCACGGGCCTCAAGATTTCGCCTCCATCGAAATGCAGCCGCCGCGGCCGGGATTCGATCCCGCGAGCCTCGGATAAGCAGCCCAGTACCATAGCCACTAGACCACCGTGGCGGGGCTACACATCCTTCTTTGTTACTGCATTCAAAAGCCTATAGTCTAGGCAGGACCTCCATGAACCATCCTTCCTTCGGACCAGGGTTACCAGAGTGGCCCATGTGCTAGAAGATTCCTGAACGACGCCTTTGTCCATCATTTCCTTTACTTGTTCGGCTATAACTTTGCGCTCGGACGATGACACATTTTATGGCTTCTGGCGAATTGGGTGCGCGGTGCCGGTATCTATTGTGCGACGAGTTCGGGACCATCAGTCAATCAATTATTTTTATTTTTCACCAAAACAGGTACAAAGGTGAAAAAAGATGGTAGCTGAATTGGTGCATCTGTGATAAAATCAAATGGAGCAACATGTCGCGAAAGATCCTGCACCAGCGCTTGATGCTCAGACGTGCATAAATCCTTACTTCTCAGCATTATCTCTACGGAAGGGCCGTTACTGAGAGGGGCACAAAATAGAGCAGAGTCTGCAGTTAGCCCCCTGTCACTGCCGCCAGGTGTTCTCGGCCGCCCTCCTGTCCAACTAGATAAGAGACGGCGTGGGAATGTGCGGAGCGAGGTTCGGCGTCCTTTGGAAAAAGGGAAAAAGCCGCTAATTGCCTCCCGAGGAAAAGCTTGGCCTTGCGGGCCGTTTTATCGCCAACGCCTCGGGATGCCGCCGGCACCGCCAAGGAAACGCAGCCGCCGGGCTGGGGCCCCCCGCAGCGGGGCGGCGCGCTTTGTTCATCACGATGATTCTGGCCCGATTTGGCTGCCACGGCAGTTGACGTCTTGACCAGCAAGAGAGCAGTCAGCGGTGTCGCGAGTATCGCGTAGTCGTCGAGTATTGAGTAGCAGAAGTGACGAAAACAGTCGTGCACAACATCGGGCCCTCTCTTCGTCTACCGAAGCCGGCGAGACATCAGTGACACCCGTCAACTCCTCTACGTAAGCGTCACGACCGTTATTATTGGACATTTCCGTAGGGCATAATTATTTTCATTTAATGTTCTTTTTATATTCACCGAATTTCGGTGTCAGAACGAAGCGTGCGCTGCGTCGCACCAGAGATAGTGCATCGAGTTAGTTCTCGTTATGTTTTCTTTTCATCTAGTTATTTTATTACCAGTGTTAACTACTGCGTTGTTTATACTTGTATTGATACCTTGTCGCATGTATTTCCTCCGAGTTCCTGTCGCGCGTGTTCCTATAGTCTGAGTTCATTTATTTTGTAATTGCCTATTGCCTTGCTCGTGATTAAATGCTTTTGCTTTTGTTTCTAAGCACCTATCCGTGTCTGTCTGAGTGTGCGTCAGTCAGGACCAACACCACCACACGTGCCAACCGCACGGGTCGGCCGGCGAACTCAAAACTAAGTGTACTGCTTCGAGGCTTTTAGGGCGCCGCAGGCCTAAGCGTATGTGGAAGCCTACGGGTCTGCCGAAATGCCGCTACTGAACGGCGTGCCTGAGCGAAGTGTGTGACACATTCTGGCGTCTGCGACAGCACTGGCCAACTGAGTGTGCGTCAGTCAGGACCAACACCACCACACGTGCCAACCGCACGGGTCGGCCGGCGAACTGAAAACTAAGTGTACCGCTTCGAGGCTTTTAGGGCGCCGCAGGCCTAAGCGTTAGTGGAAGCCTACGGCTCTGCCGAAACGCCGCTACTGAACGGCGTGCCTGAGCGAAGTGTGTGACACCCCCCCATTCGGCTGCATGAAACTTCGTCGAAAAAGTCAATTTTCATAGCGCGATGAAAGACAACTGGCGTTGCGGAACAGCTCAGCACCCACAGTGTGGTGACTTCTTTCGCCATGAACACAAGAGCGCAGGGCACAAGTAACAAGTACACTTTTTTCGCGCACTTTGTGGTGAAAGGCCTAATTACCACGTCAATACAAGCTAAGCAAGCACTGACAGCACAAAGACCACGAGGACGTAGCCACTCGCCGCCTACTCCTCGAAATGCGATAAGGTCGTCCCACGAAAACATATTATGGCCTTGGCGATTCTTAAGGCGAGGCTCATCAGACACAGCCGCACCGATGTCAGCTAGAGCCATCGTCGGTATTCCGTCAACCAGCACATTCACTTTCTTTTTCGCAATCACAGCAGGCAGAGGTATTTCTTCCAAAGACCGTCCGGCGACCTCACCTTCATCAGCCGGAGATGCTAGTTTCCCGACGGTGGCGGAGGTGAACAGTGCCCAGGGGACGGAGAACGACGGTAGTGGTTGGTCGGTGGGGTATAGCTACGTTAAGATGCTGGCGAATCGCTGCGTCTGGTCTCGTGCGGGAAACGATCCCCTGGAAAAGAATTGGCTGTCCGCGGGTCATGGGTTGTGCGGTTCCCAGGTGGTGAAAACGTCGGTGGTGTCCTTCGCGACTGACGGCGATGAGGACAATACAGTACTACATGTCCTTCGGAACCACAGCTGTAGCACACGGGACGTTCATGGTCGACTGCCAAGTCACCCAAATCAGTGTTAAGTCGTTGCCGGCGGCGGCCGAGTCCGTTCTCACTTGCGTAAGTTGTTCCTGATGCTCGCTGAAATCCATTGTATCGGTCGAAATTCGGGTTTTGGTAGGCCTGGCCGTGCGGTCGACGTTGTTCTGGCAGCGAGCCGATAGGTCCCGAGGCTTGGAACATTATGATGTGGCTGCTCCCTTCGTGGTCGGGTGCCATAGGTAAAACGTCTTGCACGGACATGTGGTGGCTCTCGAGTCGCGTATTCCCGCCGCCAGTTGTAGAAACAGCTGTTTCTACAACTGGCGGCGGGCTTGTGTGATATCATCCCTTTGAGTCACTTGTGTGTACAGGCTGAGCTCTTCCCGAACTCTCTTTCGGATCGTAGAGTCTAGGTCGAGAGAATGCTCATCAGCTATGCTTGCAATGTTCTTAACATTAGCTAACCTGCGAAACTTCGGAATGATACGTCTCGAGTTGCTTGAACGTGCTGCAGTGCCGAATGACGTCGGCGACAGAGGCTAGGCTATCCTTTGTTATCAGGAAGTTATAAAGGTATTCAGCTTTTCCTTTTAGTATGTGTCCTACTTTATCTTTCTAGGGCATTCGAGAATCCGCCATCCTGCGCAGCTTTATCACTTCTTCAATTAAGGTCAAGCATATTTCACCTGGCACTCGCCCACGTTTTAATAGCGTCCGTTCTGCCCCTTTCTTTTTCGTCGCGGAATCGCCGAAGTGTTCTGATTTCATTGGCGAATCTGTCCCATGTTGTGAGCGTCTCCTCGTTATTGTCAAACCACACCAGGGCAGTATCCGTGAAAAAGAACACAACGTTCGCAAGCTGGGAAGCTCTCTCCCACTTGTTGTAAGCGCTCACCCGTTTGTAGTGAATGAGCCACTCTTCGACGTCTTCTACCAGTTTGCCGCCAAAGGGTAGCGCATCTCGCAGCTGTTGAGCAGTATTGGCTGGCCCAGAAGCTCCGATCGGCCGTTGGTCTCGTCAAGGGACGTCTCGATCTCGGATGGATGCGGTGGAAGCCCAGCAGTGTGACAGCTTCGTCGAGCTTGTAGTGGTCTGACCTCTGCATTCGGGTGTCGGTTACCCAGCACCTTTCACCAAAACTCTTGCGAAGCGCTGCGAAGGGATGGTTTTATTAACAGGCGATGGATGTTGGGGATGTCGCAGTTCGGTCTCCAAGCTCTTTGTCCTCCTCTTCTCCCCTCCTTCCTGTCACAGCCGCCAGGTGTTCTCGGCCGGCCTCGTGTCCAACGAGATAAGAGACGGCGTGGGAATGTGCGGAGCGAGGTTCGGCGTCCTTTGGAAAAAGGGAAAAAGCCGCTAATTGCCTCCCGAGGAAAAGCATGGCCTTGCGGGCCGTTTTATCGCCAACGCCTCGGGATGCCGCCGGCACCGCCAAAGAAACGCAGCCGCCGGGCTGGGGCCCCCCGCAGCGGGGCGGCGCGCTTTGTTCATCACGCGAAAGGGAGATGATGATTCTGGCCCGATTTGGCTGCCACGGCAGTTGACCGTTGACGTCTTGACCACCAAGAGAGCAGTCAGCGGTGTCGCGAGTCTCGCGTAGTCGTCGGGTATGGAGCAGCCGAAGTGACGAAAACAGTCGTGCACAACATCGGGCCCTCTCTTCGTCTACCGAAGCCGGCGAGACACCAGTGACACCCGTCAACTCCTCTACGTAAGCGTCACGACCGTTATTGTTGGACATTTCCGTAGGGCATAATTATTTTCATTTAATGTTCTTTTTATATTCACCGAATTTCGGTGTCAGAACGAAGCGTGCGCTGCGTCGCACCAGAGATAGTGCATCGAGTTAGTTCTCGTTATGTTTTCTTTTCATCTAGTTATTTTACTACCAGTGTTAACTACTGCGTTGTTTATACTTGTATTGATACCTTGTCGCATGTATTTCCTCCGAGTTCCTGTCGCGCGTGTTCCTATAGTCTGAGTTCATTTATTTTGTAATTGCCTATTGCCGTGCTCGTGATTAAATACTTTTGCTTTTGTTTCTAAGCACCTATCCGTGTCTGTCTGAGTGTGCGTCAGTCAGGACCAACACCACCACACGTGCCAACCGCACGGGTCGGCCGGCGAACTCAAAACTAAGTGTACCGCTTCGAGGCGTTTAGGGCGCCGCAGGCCTAAGCGTAAGTGGAAGCCTACGGGTCTGCCGAAACGCCGCTACTGAACGGCGTGCCTGAGCGAAGTGTGTGACACTTCCATATCACTTATTCTATGTCCGTTAGAATATGCACCGTACGCCTTCAGGCCGAAGAACGCCGCCCGGCAATGCAGCTGGCAACGCATAAAATTAGAATACTTCGCAGCATTTAGGTATAGAAAAGTCCCTTAGGGACGCAGAAGCGTAACAAATTCAATCGCGATGTGCTTGTACAGTTTCAATGTATTCCTCTAAGAAATAATGTTCCCATTGTACCATCACTTAGAACCAAGAAAGTTGTAAACGTATTGTGTTGTTTGTTCTGATGCTTTTAAACAGGCCCACTTAATCACAGACAGTACTGTTGTTCTTTCTATTGCTCATATAGGTGTCTTATTGAAGGGTCTTTTTGCGCAGCCTCAAGCAGATTCAATAAATTTGCACTTTTAAAAAACCTTAAGCTTGCCCGAAACATGTGCCTTAAAGAGTATTTCTATAATCGTGAAAACCTTAACGCCGCTAGACCAGCCATACCTTCATACAAGCACAGGACACCCCCGACGCAACGCAATAAATGTCTAGATATGCATAAATACACTGCAACATAACCTCTTGAGCCCCATAAGAACCGTGGCCTTCATCGACGAAGTGCGACTAAGAAAAAGCGGCTCTCGCACAACTTTCAAACACGAGATTGTCATAAAACCTGCTCTGAAAGGAGGAATAACTGTTGTCGGTAACAAAAATGATTATATTAGGGAAGCTACATCTCTCGGATGCCAGTTTCTACAGGCCTCTACCCACCGACTCAATTGCTAATTTTGACCGATGAGCTCGCTAAACCACTAAAACCGAAAAAAAAACTTTTGGTCTCTTGTGCCACTAATTCCTCTTCCTGGCAGATTTTACCCTCTCCCTAGGATTCCTAAACGAGGTAAACCAGGCCGCCCGATCACTTCCGGTGTAAGCACCATAACCGAAAACCATGACTATAACGCAATGTATACTCCTAACCACTCACATTCCTGGGATATTTCAATCATTTGTAAATAATACTAATGGTTCTCTTCAATATACATTAAAGCTTACCATTCCACGTGATTCAATGCGTGTGACTCTCGACGCCACTTCATTTTACGCTAACACAACGTCCACCAATGCAAATTCAGCCGGCCTTAAAGCATATGACGGTTCCTTTTCCAAGAAGCCTATTGATCAGGAAAGACTGGGATCCCTCTTAACGCTTATTGTTGAACTCAACGACTTCGAATTCAATAAGTCACTTTACGTTCACATCAGTTGTTTTCATTGGGAACTTGAATAGGCCCAAATTATGCTAATATGCTTACGGATATTTTGTCGACTAATTTTAACTGAACCCCCAGACTGTTCTTTTACAATGGGTGTATTGATGGTATCTTTGTGATATGGACATATGCGGAGGAGATCCCATGAAATTTCGTTGACGCCTCCAATAATCTTTATCTTTGATATTCTCGCAGAATTACTCATCAACTTCGGTAAACTTTCTAGGTGTCGCACTAACGATATCCCAAGTTACACAGCTCACTATTCTTTATCCCAAACCTACTGATAGGGAACCCTTTCTGAATTTCCAGCGCAGCCATGTGGGACATTGCACGACAGCAGTTGCCTATTGTCAGGCTCACCTCTTTAAGCGGGGGCGAAACACCTTCAGCAGCGCTCGGGCTGTCGGCGTGTCCTGTCCTCGTCCTCGTCACGCTAAAACAAGCTATGGTAAAAGAACCATAGCTTGTTTCCTTGACAACGAAATGTATTGCCCGCTAGGATTCGAATACAGAACTATCCGGTATGCGGCGATAGCTGCAGGAAGCCATATATCGCTACACCACAGTCACAGTGGATACATACGGAACAAACGCGTCATATATCTTCCCTAAAGTTCGTCACAATTTGCGCCTAACTGATATTCGGAAAAAGGAAAGGTGTTTCGTAAGCAATATTACTCTTAAACTGACATAGCCTCCCTTCTACTGCACTCATGGTTGGCAGTCGTGATACCACATCTAGAAACGGTAGAGCGAAGCAGATTATCATGCTGATGAGCGCGTCACGGTGGGCCGATTTCAAGGCAGTGGAGTCAGACAGTTTATGTATAGGGTTTTCGTGTCAAAAGCGATTTTAGCAAGTTCCAGGTAGTGATAATTCCTGTCGTTCTTGTCACGGTGAAACAAGCCAATTAGCAGTGACTGAAGTGTTCCTAAGGGAAATATGGGCACATCACCACATGCTTCGCATCTCCTCCGGTTTCATGTTCTTGCAGCTGTCATGATTTTTTCTACTTCCGAAATACTTCAGAGCTCTATAATTTTACGACAATATCCATCGGCTGTAATGGGTGATATCATATGTAGAGCAGATAAACAAGACATAGCCGAAATTCTTAGCGGAAGCCGTTTGCAGGAAAGACGTATCAATACCAATCTTGCACTAACATACTCGGCATCATCGCCTATGGTATTTTCAACATTAAAACGCAACCACAACGTCCTTAGGCAAGATGAACATCCTCAGAACGCTTTTCCTGAACTACTTAGCGTTATGTCGATGGTCTAAGACTCTCCCGCGATGTATTGTCACGGACCAAATAAGAGGCAGCCTGAAGTCCACGTCTTTTTCGGAGTTCGAAGAACAACGTTCGCTTCTTCTTCCACTCAAAACACGTATCTGCCAGCGTCGGCTGTTCATGCATGAAGGTATGTGCCATTACTCCCCCTCCCAAGAAAGCATCGTCTCGATGCTGCAGATGGGTAAGGCTAAGTGAACTGATTTGTGGATGTAGAAAACGAATAAGACAAAAACGGGACACCACAAAAACAAACAAACAAATAAACAAGAGAAAGAAAGACACTAAGCGATCAGAGAATGTGCAGTCACTCGACAGTCCCGTCATCACGCGGAAAGTACGGTTTCAGCCTGGACACGTGCACAACTTCAGTTTGGGGACGTCTGCGGGAGTTTCTTGGGGTGCCTGCTGGGAGAACCTCGTAAGTAATGTCGCTCAGGCGCCTTACAACCGCGTGAGGGCCAAAGTAGCGACGCAACAGTTTTTCTGAACGGCCACGCTGTCGTACGGGGGTCCACACCCACACCTGGTCACCGGGATTACACGTGACCTCTCGATGGCGAAGATTGTAGCAGCGCGAGTCCACGGTCTGGCGACACTGGATACGGCGTCGAGCGAGTTCACGGGCGTCCTCAGCACGCTGGGCGAACGTTACAGCATCGGTATGAAACGGTGCTAGGTTGTCAGGGAGCAGCATGGCTTCGAGCTTTGCGGTGACGTCCCGACCATGAAGTAAGCGGAACGGCGTAAATCCTGTACTCTCTTGAATTGCGGTATTATACGCAAAAGTTACGTAGGGAAGGATGTTATCCCAGTCCTTATGGTCGATGGCGACATACATGGAGAGCATGTCCGTGATTGTCTTGTTCAGACGTTCAGTCAGGCCGTTTGTCTGCGGGTGATAAGCCGTTGTCCTGCGGTGTTCTGTACCGCTGAGCCGCAAGACTTCCTCTAGTATTTCTGCAGTAAAAGCTGCTCCACGATCAGTGATGACTATAGCAGGCGCTCCATGGCGGAGAACGATGTTGTCAACAAAAAAAAAAAAAGGGCGACTTCTGCTGCGGTGGCTCTTGTCAATGCCTTTGTTTCACACTACCGCGTTGAGTAATCTGTGGCCACCACAATCCATCGATTTCCGGACGACGATGTGGGAAGTGATCCCAGCAAATCCATTCCGATCTGGTGAAAGGGCGCTTTCGGTGTCGTAATCGGGTGCAAGAGCCCTTATGGTCGCATGGGTGGTGTCTTACGTCGTTGGCAATCGCGACACTTGCGGACGTATTGCTTCACACTCTTTGCAAGACGGGGCCAATAGTAGGAGCGGCGAATTCTTTCCAGCGTGCGAGTGAAGCCTAGGTGTCCTGACGATGGTTCATCGTGACAGGTGCGCAGAATGTCTTCCCGTAACCTGGTTGGCACGACCAACAGGTATGCAGCTTCGGTATGGTCGAAGATTTTCTTATAAAGAACTGCATCGCGGAAACAAAATGAGGCTAGTGAACGCGCGAAACTTCGAGGAATGCAAGAGGTGCGGCCCTTCAAGTATTCGATGAGAGGTCTGAGCTCCAAATCGTCGCGCTGCAGCTGAGCCAGATCGGTCGCTGACATTACAGAAAGGAGAATGTCATCCTCGTCAAGGCTGGTATTGGCACTTCCGACCGGTGCTCGTGACAGGCAGTCAGCGTCGGTGTGTTTGCGGCCTAACTTGTAGACGATCGTTACATCACATTCTTGCAGGCGTAGACTCCATCGTGCCAAGCGTCCGGAGGGGTCTTTGAGATTCGCGAGCCAGCAAAGGGCATGGTGGTCGCTGACTACTCTGAAGGGGCGGCCGTACAAATATCGTCGAAATTTCGTTATCGCCCCTACGACGGCTAAGCATTCCTTTTCAGCTGCCGAATAATTTTTCTCGGCAGGTGACAACGTACGGCTCGCGTAGGCAATCACACACTCTACTCCACCTTGCCATTGCACCAACACCGCTCCAAGACCTACGTTGCTGGCATCTCTGTGCAACTCCGTGTCAGCGTCTTCGTCGAAGTGGCTGAGTACAGGTGGGGCCTGAAGATGTTTCCGGAGGGTATCGAAAGCATAGCACTGATCCGGGCCCCAAATGAACGGAGTGTCATCTTTGATGAGCTCATTCAGGGGTGTAGCGATTTTTGAGAAGTTGTTTAAAAGTGTCTGTATTACGCACAGAGTCCCAAGAATCGGCGTAGATCGTGTTTATTTGTCGGCGTTGGAAATGCCGCAACGGCGCTGCTCCTCATACCCAAAGTTCCTCATACCCAAAGTGACACTTCTCAGCTTTAAGAGAAAGGCCGGCTTTTCGAATGGCGTGAAGAACTGCCCTCAGGCGCTGTACGTGCTGTTCAAGCGTCTCCGAAAATACAACCACGTCGTCTAAGTAAACAGGACAGGTTTGCCATTTAAGTCCTGATATAACCGTGTCCATCATTCTTTGAAAGGTAGCCGGCGCTGAGCATAAGCCAAATGGGAGAACCTTAAATTCGTAGAGACCGTCAGGAGTAATGAATGCCGTTTTTTCGCGATCCCGTGCGTCAACTGCGATTTGCCAGTAGCCGCTTGCCAAATCCATCGAAGAAACCATCGAAGTGATCTTATTCAATCCATCGAAGTGATCTTATTCAATTTTCGATAGTGTACGCAAAAACGCAACGTACCATCTTTTTTCTTCACCAATACAGCTGGCGAAGCCCACGGACTGGTCGAAGGCTGGATGACGTCGTCTTTAAGCATCTGCTGAACTTGGTGACGAAAAGCGTCGTGTTCCTTTTGGGACACCCTATAAGCGTGCTGCCGTACAGGTCTTTTGGTAGGGTCCGTGATAATTCGATGCTGTGCCAGAGGCGTTTGGTTGACCTTCGTCGTAGTAGCGAAACAATCTCGAAACTCATCCAGTAGATGCAGAAGCGCGTCTCGTTGTGTTGGTGATAATGTCGGATTTACATCGCATCGGGAGTTGTTGCAAACTCTTCGGCGGAATGGTCAGACGACGAAACAGCACCTAATGTTGGCGGGTCCCGTACGTCGGCAATTTCTGCAAGGTACGCAATGGCGGTACGCCTCGTAAGATGACGATATTCATCGCTGAAATTCGTGACGAGTACGTAGGTTTGTGCGTATTTACGATGAATAATCCTTCGGGCTACGCAGATTTGTTGAGCAAGAAGGAGGGACAAATTAGCTTTCGCGATTGCAGCATTGCTGGTGTCCTGGCCGCATCCCACGGTGACAAAGAGGCTGCTTCGCGGTGGCAGAGTGACTGATTCGTCGGAAACACGTAGCGCTGTGTTCAAGACTAGAGTGCTCTCAATTGCAGAGAAAACGGGGTCCTTGGACGATACCAGCAACTCGCGGAGGTTGATAACTGCGCCGTATTCGCGAAGAAAGTCCATTCCTAGAATTACTGGCCGGGAGCACACAGGTAGGACGAGAAAAGACCCCGGAAACGTCGAGTCTCGGATTCGAATTCGTGCCGTGCACATTCCAGCTGGCAGCACCAGATGACCACCGGCTGTTCGAAGCTGGGGCCCGTGCCAAGGTGTTGCGACTTTTCTCAGTTCAGACGCCAGTGTGCTGCTCATAACGGAATAATCGGGCCCGGTATCGACGAGAGCAGAGACAGCGTGATTATCAACGAAAACAGAAATGTCGGCGGAAACAGTTTTGCTGCCGTCGGTTTGCAGCGGTTCGGCAGCGGTCGAGGGAGGTTCTTTTAAAGTTCGTTGGACAGCGACTTCATCCCCGGAAGTCGCCGCTCCTAGTTTCCCCTGTAAGGACTCGACGATCTCCTGGAAGGAGCGTTCGAGGACGAAGTCAAGCTAGGCGACCCAGAGCGGCGAGGGGACGGTGATCGTGACTGACGGCGCTGAGCGGTCGATGGCGTTCCCTGACCCCTTAGATACGCTTCGATGTCGTGGGCGCTCACCGTATCGGGGACAGCGCGCGTCAGGGTGGAAACCACGCAGACCTAATTGACGGTACGGGCTTACAGGGTACACGTAACCAGCTTCGCTACAGTGGTAGCAGAGCTGACGGCTATCTGAGGTACACCATACGCTTGCCTTACTGGGACTTTGCCTTGGGCTTGTCGGCAGATACGTCGGTGCGTTCGAGAACGTTGAGACGAGCGGCGGATGCGAAGGCGCGTTCGGGAATCGGTGCGTAGCCTGCTGCTCTAACGTTGGCACGATGGGAGCCGCAGCAATTGGCGCGGGTGCACGGACTGCCGTCGCATATGTTAGGACGGGCACCTCAGGTGAAGGGCATGCCTCTCGTTATCAGAGCCGATAGCACATGCCGCAGCCGTGACGTCAGGGCGTTGGTGCTGCGACAATCGTTGCTGGAGAGTACGCTCCATCGTGGTCGCCTCAATCAGGAACTCGGCTACGGTAGTTGGTGGATTGCGCACTAGTCCGGCGAAAAGCTGTTCCTTTACCCCGCGCATCAGATGTCGTACCTTCTTGTCCTCTGACATGGTAGGGTCTGCGCGCCTGAAAAGATGAAGCATGTCCTCGACGAACATCGATACCCTTTTGTTCGGTCGCTGGTTTCTGCAGGAGATGGCCTCTTCAGCCCTTTCCTTCCTTTCGGAGCTGCGGTAGGCATCGCTGATCTCGCGGCTAAAATCTGCCCACGTCACGAAGGAACCCTTATGGTTCTCGTACCACGTCTTCGCGGAATCTTCCAACGCGAAGTAAACGCTTCGTAGTGTCCGAGCTTCGTCCCATTCATTGATGCTGGCGGCTCGGTCGAAGTGGTCGAGCCAGTCCTCAACATCCTCAAAAATGTGGCCATGGAACGATCTAGGCGTCTGTGGCGCGTGAAGGACATACGGGGGGGGCAGAAGATCGGGCATCATGGGTTTGGCTTGTCTGGCTCGCTGTAGACATCTTCTCTAGCCTCGACAGCAAAGGGCCGAATTCAGGGGGCAGTCCTTGGAGACGGCGGCTGTTCCTGGCTTGTCTCCAAGACGCTAGGAGTGATGGTAGAAGCTTCGGAGCATTGGAGCATATACCCAGCACCTCCACCAATAATGTCACGGACCAAATAAGAGGCATCCTGAAGTCCACGTCTTTTTCGGAGTTCGAAGAACAACGTTCTCTTCTTCTTCCACACAAAACACGTATCTGCCAGCGTCGGCGGTTCATGCATGAAGGTATGTGCCAATATTACCATCATCAAAACTAAACGTGCACAACGCATGTGGTGGGCACTTCCAACAAAGGATGTTGCAAGGTGTGTGTGCATATACAAATGACAGAGAACGCCGTAGGCGCGTTTTTATGCTTAACTGCACCGTCTGCAAAAAAAAGTATAATGTCCTGAAGGAAACCTCATGTCGATTAAGTTTTATCAACCGTAGTCTGCATACAAACACCGTTATGGAAACATACTCGTTTACCTGGACATTCTTTCGAAAATTTAGGGCCACTATATTGGCGTCAGGCTTTCATACTCATGACCATCGCGAAATCCGGGATTCGTACCTGATCTACGCAACACCGTGTCATGTGGCAATCGCGAGAGCACACGCGCACTTACTAGGGTGTCCGCTAAGTAACAGTAACCGTTAATAACCTTGTCTTTTTATTGACTACCACCCACACGGGGCTGTGTTTCCAATAATATTTCTGAATCCTCTTGAGCAGCGTTCATCACCTCTCCCCAATTTCCATACACTGTACCGTTATAAAGGGCATTTTACCGTATACACGTGCCCATAAAAGTTGTGATAATTCTATTTGGCGCGGGTTTCTAATCTGAGGTTTCTTGTATAGCATGGAAGAGTAATCTGCTGTAAATAAGCATTGTGTAGCTTGCCAAGGCATAAATATTCTTCACTTCTGTGATATCGAATTTTTCGCAATGCAGCTCTGCTGTGCTATTAGTTCTAGCCGAAACAAGTGTCTGTTTTTTGTAGTGCTTGTTACGTCCGGGACTTCGGGGACGGAGCGGCGCCAGCAGAAACTTGTTAACGCAGGTGTCGCTACAGAAAAGCGAGTCGAACGTGTCGAGTGCCGGTAACGATTTCCTCGTTACCTCTGGCCGGAAGACGTCGAGGTGTGTCACCGGAAGACGTCCAGATGCGCCATCGTATGGTCCGGCTGCGTACGTGTGACCTCGGCCACATTCGAAGAAAAAGGGGGAGGTCCACAACCTTCTTCCCCTTCGGACCTTCAACCTCCGATTGGAAGAGGAAGCGTCGACTGGGCCCTCCCAAGAAGGCGTCGCCGGACGACGCTGGTTATTTAATCCACGGAAGAGGGGATTCGAGAGAGGATTGGAGAAAGGATTCGAGAGGGGATTCGATAGAGGATTTGATTGAGATTCGGCCATCACCTTAAAATCATGCTGTAAATAAATGTAAATATTCTCTTCTCAAACCAACTCCTCGTACTCTTCCTTCCTGCCCCGTGGACTCCTGGCCTGAAGGCGACACGAGTCCACGACAAATGGTGGCAGCGATAAACCACGACAAGCGGTGGCAGCGGTGAGACCACAACAACTGGCTGGCAAGCGGTGGGATATGAACCACGACGACGGATGGCGAGCGGCGTGATGAACCGGAGGCTCCATGGAGAAAGGACCGGCCGAAAGCCCTAGGAACTGGAAGACGGCGGGATCCTCGTAGCGTACCACGACTGCACGGTGTTGGGTGAGTGCCTGGCTTTGTGCTTGAGAGTCATCGAGTCTTTTAGCCTAGGACCGTTAAAAGCTCGATCGTACAACTGCCTAGAATTGTGGGAGTGCGTATCTCAGCAGAAAGCAGCTTTCAAGGGGATGTAAACAAGCTGCTGAAGGCAACCCATATAGCTTTGTGGATATGTGCAGAATTATTGGTAGTGGACGCGAGGAAGTAAACAGAGAGCCTGAGACTGATTATTAATGTTGAAAGGATAGGTGCAGAGGAGGAAGAGCTACGTAGGTGTTGGGAGTTGATTGAGGAATTAAGAAATTCAAAAAGGTAGACAAGGATTAGGCAACTTGGGACTGCTAGTGCGGGCTTTCGTTAATTCTGTAGAATTTACCAGGCTTCAATTTCTCTAGGACCAGAATTGAAACGCTGGTGGGGTTAATTTCTACATTTTGCGAAAGCCGAGTCAAAGTTTAAAGTGGTCACCATGGATTTGACGAGTCTGACGAAAGCTAGCCTGTTGATGCTGTGTGAGGAGTTTGATCTGGATGTAGATGAAGACTTGCCTGAATCGGAAATTCAAAACCTAATAGTAGAAAGTGGTAGCGATCCGGAGGACATTGAATATTTCGGGACCTTAATTCTAATTAATCAGGAAAGGGAAATAAAGGAAAGAATTGAGGACGAAAGGCGCAGGCAAGAGTTGAAATTTTTGAACGAAGAGATTGAAAGGCTAGATTGTGAACGGAATGCAATGCAGCCAGATAATCAGGTATCTGCGGAAGTAGCGCACGAAAAGTGCGAAGTGGTAGCGTGTGCGGTGGAGGTAAGGGCCGAAGAAAGGGCTAGCGCACGCGAGAGTGGCGGCACGTTCACAAGTGAAGTGAACTTTGGTGACAAAGATGCCGCAGTGAAAGTGGATGTCGTTGAAGGCCGGAAAAAACGCGACGAAGTATCGTGCCAATGGGACGAAAGAGAAGCGCCTAGAAAGGTTGCGGACGATTTGGCACGCATACAAAATGAGGACGTCGTGACGGTGGATCTTGCATGCGATGTCCAAGGTTATTTCGACACGTCATGCCAGAACACCAGTGAACGGCCAGGAGAGCGCAGTGAAGCGCAATGTGAGGAGGAGGTTGCAGTCGAGGGTAGCTCCCATGTGTGCGAGCTAAATAGCTTAGAAGCAGACAGCTGCAACTTTCCTAAGTGTTTGAAGCGGTCCGCCAGTCAGGAGAGTGAAGGGACGGATGATTTTGCTGGAAATCATTTAGACTGCGAGGATCAGCCAGCTAGCGAGAGCATTAAAGTTGAAAAGGTGCACGAAAAGGAAGCGAAGGGCTCCAAAAGGCGCAGAAAGAAGCGGCATAGGCCGAAAAAGCGTCGCAGAGAAAGGAACGCCGCGAAGAGCGTGGAATGTTTAAAGTTGGGCTTCAAACGAAGAAGCAGAAAAATGAGAAAGATGTGGTTGCCACCCACGACAAATCGGCGGAGAATACGTAGGAGCCGCCGAACGAAAGCGGGAAGAGAGGTGCACTCTGCGCGGAAGCGGTCCGAGGGCCGGTTGCAATTATCTTCCCGTCCTCTTCATGGTGCAGCATTGTCGCGGCGGGTGTGCAAGGTCAGGGGTCGCCGCGAAGTCGCCGAACAATGCGACCACAGTAGCGCAGGCAAGGCGATGGCGAGGAGAGTGGCGCTGCGTGGAGAGTCGAACAGGTGCTTCGCGTTTTGCGTTTCCTGTTCAAGAAAAGCGTTCCGAGCGCGACCACCGCGAGTACGTCTCAAAAATCGGAAACAGACCGAGGTTTTTGAATGGAGGACTTGTTGGAAAGACATTTTTGTTTGTCTGTTTATCTTAGCCTTGCGAAGTGATGTTTATTAATCTCCACGTGTAGTCTGAGATTTGTTTTTGTAGCTTCTTGTAGATGCCAGATTGAATTTCGCAAACAGTATTTTTTTGTTGAGCCGATAGTCGTTGTGAAGTGGTTGTGGAAAGTGAGAAAGCGAGTTGTTTGTTAAAAGGTTAGAGTGACGTGTGAGACTGAATGGTTTGCGATGTGTTTGAGAGATCGAGTTTGAGGAATAGTATGGCCGAAAATGTTTTGAAAGAGTAGTGTTTGACTTGCGCGGCATTCAGTTCGAATGCAAGGAATCGTGTTACGGTTTGTACAGCGGGTATGCGAAGCCGTGGAAGTGTTTGAGGTTTCATAACCAATGGTATTATTAGCGAGTTTCAGAGCGTGATACTAGCGAGAGTTTTGTTTGTTGCTTTATACTCATGTGTATTGTGTGGTAGGGCGCAAGGAATAAGTTTAGTGTTTGTTCAGCAAGTAAATAAATAATGGCAGTGTTTTGAGTTCGCTTATAAGCAAGAGTGGTTAATAAGCATGGATATTCTTATTGAGTTTTGAGCATAGCTTTCGCGAGTTTTGTTTTCTGTTTATTGCTATAAAGGCATTTGCAGTGTGTGGAGTTATTATATATGGAGTATGAAGGTGTAAGAATGGTGACCGCAAAGTCAGAAAGCTCGTTGTGTAGTACATCCGTGGAGTGCAAGTTTAAGTAGCACTAGGACGTGCGTAGGCGGATGTTTAATATGGTTAGTGTTCCTGGTTATGCTGCATAGGCTTGTAATTGTTTATTAGAGCACATTTGCGTATTTAGCTTCTGCTCTAATGCAGCTCGACAGTTTTCTTTCGTCTGTACACGGGAACATGATGGCTCACTTTGACGGCACAAAATTTTGGGAACAAAAGTTCGGGGTCACATGTGAGGCATGTGGAGAAATGTGGAGCCTGGTGGATTTGCGGCAGATTGCGATAGCGCACAAATGTAGTTCATCGAGTGGAAATGATGACTAATGTAAACTGTAAGCTCAAATTAATTCAGGGATAGAAATTGGGAGCTTCAGCGAATGTTTACAACTGTTTTGAGGGCTGCTTTCATTTAATTTAGGAAATGTGAGGCAGATTGGTTTGGTTATTTTGGACTCGATGGCTCCCAGTGCGGGCAGGGCACTTCCCGTGCCTGTAGTTGTGTGTGTCTGTTTACGTGTGTGCCCAGGACGAGAGCCACCAAGGCATGTGTGAGAACGCCACATCGGAGCTTTCGTCGTCAACAGTGGCCCACGGAGAGCTCATCGAACCCCGACACTTCGGCCGACCTGGTATGCTGGTCACCCTCAGGTCGAGTCTCCCGCCGGCGGACGGAGCTGTTACGTCCGGGACTTCGGGGACGGAGCGGCGCCAGCAGAAACTTGTTAACGCAGGTGTCGCTACAGAAAAGCGAGTCGAACGTGTCGAGTGCCGGTAACGATTTCCTCGTTACCTCTGGCCGGAAGACGTCGAGGTGTGTCACCGGAAGACGTCCAGATGCGCCATCGTATGGTCCGGCTGCGTACGTGTGACCTCGGCCACATTCGAAGAAAAAGGGGGAGGTCCACAACCTTCTTCCCCTTCGGACCTTCAACCTCCGATTGGAAGAGGAAGCGTCGACTGGGCCCTCCCAAGAAGGCGTCGCCGGACGACGCTGGTTATTTAATCCACGGAAGAGGGGATTCGAGAGAGGATTGCAGAAAGGATTCGAGAGGGGATTCGATAGAGGATTTGATTGAGATTCGGCCATCACCTTAAAATCATGCTGTAAATAAATGTAAATATTCTCTTCTCAAACCAACTCCTCGTACTCTTCCTTCCTGCCCCGTGGACTCCTGGCCTGAAGGCGACACGAGTCCACGACAAATGGTGGCAGCGATAAACCACGACAAGCGGTGGCAGCGGTGGGGTCGCAACATGCTCAATTTACTCTTCTTTCGCGCCACGTATCATTTTGCTATATTGTGACAAGCACGGAATGTATGCCTGAATATGTATCTGCTGCCTATTATCCAGACCTTCTCACTACGCCCGTGTAACCAGTTTCCCCGAAGTGATCACTAGTTACTTTTCATCCCTATTATCAAAATTACCTTATGGATACCATGGCTATAAGAAAACCGGCTGTCATGCATTTGTTACTTTTGACAAAGGCTGGTCCACCAGCCGAAACGTCAGTAAAGATATTTCAATGTAAAGACTTCCACAGCAATCTGTCTGGCTGGGTAGAAAAATTAAGAGGTTGAAATTGTTCCAGCCACAGCTTAAAGAGAGCCCGACGTTTCGGGACCGACTAGGTCCCTTCTTCAGGGGGTGACTGTGCTGGTCACGGAAGTGTCGCCACGTCTTGTACTCTCTCCACGGCTCCTATTTTCCCTTTCCCTCACATTTCGGAGACCGTGAACTTCCAAGCGAGTGGTTCACGTTGGTAGGTGTGTGTTGAATGTGCCAGAACTCGAGCAAGAGCCTCTTTCCCAAATTGCTCTCTGTTTCAATAACAGAAGCGCCGTCGAAGTCAACTTTATGGCCGTGCTTCTCGCAGTGCTCTGCCAAAGCGCTACGTTGCACTTCCATCTTCCTGACGTCGCTCTTATGTTCGCGTATTTTTTCCGGGAAACACTTTCTCTCGCCTATGTAGCTGGCTCGACATTCGGAACACACGTTGTACAGAACACCCGGGTGATGCTTCGTAGCTCGATCCTTCGGCCACGGTAGCAAGCGGGCGAGCATGGAAACAGGTTTATGGATTAAAGATATTATGCTTTGCAAAATAAACACACGTCACACTGTCCTCTTTTGTTATATATATATATATATATATATATATATATATATATATATATATATATAAACGGAGGGAGCAAGAAAGCCTCCTTTTCGCTTTCGCACTTACTTTCTATGCATCTTTTCCAAACGTAATGATGAATCCAAGTAGTATCGGCCCTTTCTGCAAGAAAAGAAAAAGAGAAAAAGTTGGCCGCCATCCCGCCCTGCGAAGGTGAATGTCCGGCGAAGCTGCATCAAATACCACACAAGTTCATTATGCGGTTTGCACTTCACAAGGGGACCTCGAATGGCGACAAACAGCCCTTTCGAAATTAGCTGCAACCAAATCTTTGCCGTAAACGCGTAGGGGGGGGGGGGGGGTGTTGCTAAAGTCCCTAGATATCATTTTTTCCATTTCTGAAGTACCCTAAATTTTGCTGCACCGTCGACGCTTGTCAATGTTCGGCGTTACTTTCGTCAGCCATGTTATTCCTAAAGGTGCTTCTTCAAGCTGCAGCAAGAGAATTTTAGCGACAGTTGGTCGCTTCAGTGCGGCTTTCCTTATATTTGGCGCGTACTCTATCATACTTAATAGGAACGCGTATGTTGTCCTGAGAGCACATACTCCGCTTCATGTGTCTATGAAGAACATGGCTGCCGATGCGGGCTACGTGCTAGAGGGAGCCGGGAGAGTTGCGGCTACTTATAAAATAAGTGGAATATCTCGGGACACTTGAGGTCATGCCATTGTTCACAGGCGTCTTATCATGCATAATACAGTTCCAAGCCGTGCAAATTTATTCCTGCTCATTGTATATCAATATAAGACAACTAAAGAGGGATGAAAGAAGGGCTAGTGCTTTGTTAGACACAACCTAATCAATCAAGCAGGCAATGAAGCCAAGGAAGGCATAGGGGAAATTTCTATGCTGGCAGAGATGAGCTAGAGATGCATCAGGCGTTCCAGGTCTACGACCTCGAGGTGACCTTAGCTAATCTGCAGAAAAGCACTGTGCCCGGTCGGGAGAAGGTCATTGAAACTGTTGGCCAATCAGCCACTACGCACGTATGAATCCCTTAACAATATCAATGCTACGTGAAAATGAGATTGTCGTTACCTTCGATTGCATTGTGTTGCGTTCCCTTCGATTGGTCCACGCCTTGTCACTTTTATTCCGAAACGACGGGAGGCACTTAAAACGGACGACCTGATACCTACTTCACCTACATCGTGTGTTGACTGATTTCAGGTGCTTACGTCCCCAAACCCCCATATGATTATGCGACACACCGTAGTGGAGGACTTCGAAAACTCCGACCGCCTTGGGTTCTTTAACGTGCACTGACATCGCACAGTACACGCGCCTCAATATTTCGCCTCCATCGGCGTGGAGCCGCCGCGGCCGCGATTCCCTTCTGCGACCTTCGGATCAGAGGCCCAAACCATAGCCACTAGACCAGCGTGGCGGGGCAACATAGTGTGTAGGCAAATTAATGAAGGCGATGATGCGTGATGGGCTCTCCGAATTTTTGGAACATTTTTGCAGACATTCTGTTCTGCTCCGCCCACAGAAGGCGGCACAAGACACACGACTCTGTCGCGACATACTACAACTAATGGAGCACCCTCATAATCGCAAGGTTGTCCTGGCTTGAGATCTAAAGGCAGGCTTCGACAACATTAAACACGGCACTAACTTAGCACACCTCAGTGAGACCCCCTGTGGAACAAAAATGTTCATCCATATCAAAGATTTCTCGACAGATCAAGCCGCATTCTCCAAAATCTAAAGCAATGAATGCGAACCTTACGAAATGGGTACAATGGGGACGCCACAACGTGCTGTGCTTTCCCCTCTGCTCTTTAAACTTGCGGTGGCACATCTCCCTGTCTAGCTTAGCGATACTGAAGGCGTCCGACACGCTGTGTACGCCGACGATATCACCATCTGAGTCACTGAAGCAAACATAGGTCTTATGCAGGTATGCCTACAAGCAGTCGTTCAAGTACTGAATCGCTACGCAGAAAGCTGTGCACTCCAGCGTGGAGCAGACAAATCAGAATTTGTGCACCTCTTGGATTTGACCACCGCCTAAGGACACTACACAAATACGCCTTTCTTTGTCTCGTGACTCCAGACATGAGGACCAGGAGATTCGACTTCTCAGGCTCTTCATTCCCAATCAACGAAGAATCGACACAACTCTAGCAAAGCTCTGCAAGGGGTAGGATCAAATAGGCCGAATGGTCCGATGCGTTTCCAGCTTGAGAGGAGGATTACGAAGCAATGACGCTGTGCCCATGCATTCGTAATAAGCCGAATACTGTATTGGTGGCCAGATTTTTTTGCAGAAGCATGAAGAAGAAAAAGTTGTGGTCATCCGGAAAATAATAAAGCGTGTCCTTGACCTGTCTGTTGTAACTTCTGGCGGAGACTTCACGCTTTAGGGTGGTGAACACTTTTTAGGAGCTCAAGGAGACACTCATGACCAACGAATACACTCGCCTAACTGAAAGTCGGGGCGGCATTTGCTAGATCGGCTTCACTTGAAACACCACTATCGCATTCACGAGCGGCAACGAGTGCCCGAACTTTCTAGATGCGCTGTTAAAGTTCGGCTCCTCCCCATAAAGATAGATAGGGATCTAATGGTCACAATCAGGCTAGGGCACATGGCTTCCAACGCCACTGTGGCAACAAATACGGCGTGTTTTACGTATGTGTCAGGTACTTGCCCTGGACTGTGGTATACGGAAGCGGTTATCCACGAGGAAGACCAAGTAGATGGGCTCACTTTCAAAGCAACCGGTTCAACACAAGCGGAAGAAGTATCTGTTGCCCTAGCTGCCTCTGATCCCCGATCTCAACATACAATAACGGACTCGCGTGGGGCATCTGTAATTATCAAGCTGGTTGGGCCATCTTGCAAGTGGAATGAATACTGTGGACCTATAGCAACCGGAGCAGGGACCCTACCCCCCGTGGACCCGGGTCGAATAGGGGGTATTCACGTGACGTCAGCGTGCGCCATTTTGAAGTACGCTTCGCAGCTTCCACTGTGCTTATGGAGATAATCGGTTCGAAAAAAAACGCAGCCTTTCACTGTGTAACCTGGACAACAAAATGGCGGCCTCAGTGACGTCAGTGAATACCCCCTATAGGGAACGAAGCCGCGATCACGGCGGCCCAGCCACTCATCCATCCTGGCGTATTTAGATCCTCAGTATCTGAAACCCGAAGGCGGCTGTTTCCTCGGAATCAAATATATTGCGAAGCCAAGACGCTGTGCCTATGCGTTTGTAACGAGCCGAATTCTGTATTTGGTGTCCCATCTTTCTTTTGCAGAAGCCTGATGAAGAAAAAGTTGTGGTCATCATCCTGTAAGTGATAAAGCGGGTCCTTGACCTGCCTGTCGCATCTTCTAGAGGGAGACTTCAAACTTCAGGAGTGGTGAACACTTTTTAGGAGCTCAAGGAGGCACGCCTCACGAAAAAATACACGCCCTCTGAGAAAAATACACGCCCTGAGTATTTTACCAGTCGTGTGTAGTGCTTGGAACGTTCTTGCCCGTAAAGCCATACCTTTAACTTGGCTGCTCTTGACCCTGACACTGCATAAGTACTGCCAATACACACCTCCTGCGAAGGGGCTGAACAGGCCTAATGAACACACCTTCTTTCGTCCTTTCACAAGCACTGTATTATTTAGCCCAGTATTCTTGCAACATTTCAATCTTCCTTCATTGGCAAGTGCAAATTCTATAGAGAGGTGGCAGACAGCTGCCACATGTTTTGAGCTCCCACACCAAATGTGTGGTCACTATGCTGTCTGAACAATTGTCGACATGCCGAAATCCTCGTCGTTTACCTACCACTGTTATTGATGTGTTTGCTGAAGATGTCGCTACAGCCCTTCCTGTCGACACAAGTGCCGCTATTTGAGTCATGGATGCCGGATGTTGCATCTTGCTTCGTAAAGTCATATCACCTTTGTCAGGATTGTCGCATCACAGATGAAGTGCTCAGCTTTGCCAGCCTACCGCCGCCTGTACCGCCTGTTTCCTCATTCAGGACGTCGTATCCTCTACTTATTTCATAGTTCCATCGTTCTGACTCACTATTGTCCTACGATGTGATTTTCCCGCCCCCCAAACACCTTTATCCATTGCGCTCAGGCCGACCTAAAGTTTTCATATATTCTTGTGTGCCTTTTCACACAGCACTTTTGTTTTATTTTTCATCCCAAAGTTCTACGGCTTTTTATTATGTTTTGGTTGGACCTTACATGTTTAACCTTTCTTGGAATGTAGTCCTTTTTTTGGAAAAGTAGTATTCTTGTATGTTGAGTTTTTTACTTATTCCCCTCCTGTAATAAGCCATTGTGGGGTCACAGAAAACAGTAAAGAAATTTGTGAAAGAAGGCACCCTCATTCCGCCGCCCTCGTCAGTATTTTACCAGTCTTGTGAAGAGATATATACGACAGGATGGTGATTTAATCCCCTCTTGGAACTTTCTTGTCCGTAAAGCCCTTCTTTTCCCTTGGCTGGTTTTGACCCTGCCACTGGTTACAGTGCCATGCAGACTTTTATCATCTCTTATTAGCCACAACTACGCCGCCGGTGCCTTCGCTACATCGACTCAGTCTATTGACGCGAATTGTCTCCGCTATGGACAAAGTGTCCTCTGCAGTCCTTTGTGCACTGAGCCTCCGTTCCCTTCTTGACAAATATACGGATGTATTCATCTCATTCGCTGCCCAAGATCTTGCACCCTAACAATGATCTTAGCTTCCTACTATCCTTGTGCACTTGCAGCATTCTTTCGGCTTTACACAAACACAGTTCGGGTGCGCACCTAAAGAACAACACAATTTGCACACTGGTCAAGACTCACTGCAGAGACAAAGACCACATGGTATGTGCGACACGAAAGGTCGCGTCATTGCAGAACAAGTGGATGAAATACTCCGCCGAGGCCTCATCCAATCATCCAACCACCACAGAGCTTGTGGGCCTCTACGCTTGCCCAGTCGGAAACACGGTTCCCTCCGGTTCTGTGTTTATTTTCGGCGGTGATCACACTGAAAGGCATCTATTCATGACTGCGCATCGATAATGCCTTGAAATCCTTGGAACGCGCCAAATTCTTTCCTTCATTAGACTTTCGATCTGGCTACTGGGAGCTCCCGACGGCAGGGGTTTCAGCAAACCTGTCTGTAAAACTCAAGTCTCAAATGATCGCCGCATTTTTGTCCCCTGTATCGCAGCAAGGTTATTCGAGAGGCTTTTCAGAAAGCCAGTTCGACCTGTTTATTGGGCAAACTTGTGCCCAGCAAAACAAAGGCAATGACAATGCACAGGAATGGCGGCGTGAACAGTTGTCGGTGGACGGAAAGACTGACAAGCGGCGCAATGCGTCGGCTTTTATACACACGTCATAAGGCGTTCTCGCATTTTCTCTGGAATTCCAGGGGTTACTCAAGTGTCCGAGTCAGCATGCAAAGTTTCAAGAATGGTCAAAACGGTTCCCGATGTGACATGCAAGGTAAACGCAGCCTCGTTGGGCGTAACAGAGAGCGATAAGGGCGCTCGTAGCAAACAATCAAAGCAAGCGCGCGATTCACAGGAGGGTTATAACGGCGTTCTCTTTAAACAAACGAAAACAGCCGCACGTGTCAGTATTGTCTTGCGTTTAGAAAAACCTGTGGATTCCTAATGAACATAGATTGTTCGCTGGCTGCCAAACTATCTCTAATATGGCCCTCTTCAATATGCAAGTTTCCATGCATATATATCGGAGAGGACCGGTCGACATGGTTTACTGTGGCCTCCGCAAAACTCTTGACGCAGTAAGCCGCTCGCTGCCTGTGGATAAGCTTACTCACTATGATGTTGGATGTTCAATTGAATTTCCTGCAGGGTTAAGCTCTTGATACACCGCGTTATCCTGCCGTAAATTGCCAAACCTCTGCTTCGTACAAAGAAACTTGTGGCGTCCCTCAAGTGTTAATACAGTGCTCAATCTCCATCTTTAACTTATAATAATGATACTTCATTCACCATTCGGATCTGTTTCCTTTTAACAGCGCAGCTGTTCGGGCTCGCCATAAAGTGGATTGCTTATAACAAAATTATGATCATCATTAGTTCTGGTCCCCAAAAGTGCGCGTGCACTTCCATGCAATGTCCAATCTGCGGCGTTCGCACGCCCGCTTATTTCTTCTGTTGCACTGATGCCGTCAGCCCACTACTATACTACAAAACTGCACCTGGAAGGCACGCATGTTGCACGTGCAAGGAGAAGACCGTGTCCGTAGATATCTCCTGTGCACGGCGCTTCGCAAAGCTATGCATTTGAACATAGCTAGGTTTGCGCCACGGGAGCATGCGTCCTCTCATGACGCGATACTATGCACAAACGCACAGCAAAGGTGTGGCAAGGCTTTAGGCCAATTGATTGATATGTGGGGTTTGACATCCCAAAACCAGCTATGATTATGAGAGACGCCGTAGTGGAGGTTTCCGAAAATTTCGACCACCTGGTGTTCTTTAACGTGCACTGACAGCGGACAGGACATGGGCTTCAACATTTAGCCTCTATCGAAATGCAGCCACCGCGGCCGGGATTCATTCCCTCGGCCTTCGGATCAGCAGCCGAGTGCCATAACCACTAGACCACCGTGGCGGGGCAGGCTTAAACGAAGGCGACGCCTACGTGGTTTGCCACCGTCTGTGGTTTGACGCGAGCACGTTTACGCTGAGCTCGGTGCGAAACGTTGAGAAGTGTTCGCTGGGATTCGCAATGCTTTGCGAGGCGTTTTGCGAAGCATCCAACAACGACAAAATACAGGTGTGCCGGAGACAAACCCGGAGAAGCGAAGTGCCAATCAGCTTAGGCGTTTCGGTAAGTCTGTGTCACTAGTGCAAGCTTCAGTATTTTTTTAATCCTAAAGTGATAAATATTTGAGGAAATAAATTCACTTGACGACATTCTGATTGTGCCTTTTTCCTGGATAGTGCAAGAACGCTAACCTCCCTCTGAATACTTACAACATCAAGCCGATAAGTTTGGCACCGCAAATATTGCTACGAAGCTAGCATAGGATGGTACACACCACCTATAGGAGAAGAAAAAGGAGACTGGACTGTTAGTTACGTAACAATATCTATCGTGTCATTCTTATAGTAGGTAAATTGTAACTTCTGCGCCTTTACAGAAGGCTCGTGAGATCAATGATCTCGGTATTGTCCGTGACAGTAGCTTACATTTTTCTGCTAACACTGAGCGTGTTACAATGCAGGTTCCTCGAAATTTCGGTTGTGTTTCCATAAGATCTATAGAATTAGGTTCTCCTAGACTATTCAACAAATTGTACACCACAGTGTGGCTCCGTGAATTTAAATATGCCTCCGTGACCTAACCGATAAAGAACGAGGCCCTTACCCCTTACCTTTCGTTATTTCATAGCTTGGGCCTCGTTGCGGCAGACTTGGTGCATTAGGTAGTATGCGAGGGCTTATTGGGAAGCAGCCATCTCACTGTAAGTTCACGTTCTACGTGACGCCTCCTGGCAAAAAGGTGTGTTCCACAGACGTCGCCATGGCTACGAGTGGCGCTGCCTAACACTCCCAAGATAATATGTATATGAATACTCAGTAAAATGACTGGGGTTACGGCCGCCTTCGTAGCTCCGCGGTAGAGCATCGGACGCGCCATCCAAAGGTCGTGGGTTCGGTTCCCACCGAAGGCAGGTTTGTCTTTTCGTCCACTTTAATTCCTGTCTACTTACTCCACAATTACAATACTACAATTGACTTACCCTACGCTTTCCTAGGCTACATTGTCTGTTTACTCATTAATTTGTTTCTAACAGATAAAGAACGAGCCCTGGAACCCTTCCCTTTTGTGATCTAATATGGTATTTCTAACTCCAACCTCAGCACCACTGAGCGAGTCCTGAATAATTGGTAAGCACACATAATTATCACTTTGATAGAAGAATGATGTAGCTTGCGCTCTAACACTCTTCGAGTACACTCAATTGGTCAGATCGCTTCTGGCCACAAGCCGAGTCCCCATACGAACCAGCCCTTTGAGTTCATCTTTTTATCTCACATGCACAAGACGAACACATGTTTTTATGCAGCTGGAACTTGCACTTGCATAACGCACAGGAAACAAGCTACCGCTAAACAATGATATGCTAGTACCGGACACAGCACCTAATATGCTCTACATTTCATATCTTAAATGTGCGAAATGTCAAATGAAACCAGGGACAGACAGACAAACAGTGGTTGCGCTCGACGTCTATGGCCTTTTCTCCCTTTTTCCAGAAGTCGTATGATGATGTTGCGCTCGAAAACACGGTCTAACGTCCACTGCGAACATCCGTTATTGATATTTCAACAAAAGCAATACTTACTACATGAGTTATGCTTACTGGATTGAACGCGCTGTGTGATAAGTAGCTCGCCAGCTATGACAGCGTCAGTGTCGGCAGTTATAGCGCCACGAGGGCGCTAGTGATGCGGTCGATAAAAGCCGCTGCTTTCCAAATAATAAAACTTCTTTTTGTTGTCGCTTGCGGGAAAGAAGTACGCCCACTTTCCGTCTCGACGCGACGCGAACATGGTGTTAGAAGTGGCGCCCACCTATCATAGGCGCCACAGCTGTCGGACGTCAGACTAGCCCGGAAACGAGGATGCCGCCGCCGCGTGCCCGCTGAACAGTGCCAGACGACCGGACGACGTGCAAGCCACAAGGTATCTTCCAAGAAAAGACCAAGTGAGATGGCTTCGTTTCAAATTGCTCCGCCCGAGCCCTTCAGCTTCGGAACGCCAATGACTGGCCTGCCTGGAAACAGCGATTTCTTCGCTTCCGAACGGCGTCTGGACTTGACGCGAAGCCAGAGAAGAGCCAAGTAGATTCACTGGTGTATCTGATGGGACCTCAAACCGAAGACATCTTCAAAACGTTCCAACTTGAACCTGATCAGAAGGAGAAGTTTGAGGCCGTGCTGAAGAAATATGAAGGCTACATTGTTCCTCGACGGAACATAATTTATGAAAGGGTCAAGTTTAACACCCGAACACAAGACGGCGAATCCGTCGAGGATTCTGTTACCGCTCTGCACTCACTTGCGTCTATGTGCGACTACGGAGGGCTCCGTGAAGATTTAATTCGAGACCGTCTCGTGGTGGGTATCCAAGACCACAATGTCTCGACATTGCTGCAACTCGATCCTGACCTATAACTTTAAAAAGCATTGTTAGTGGCACGAAAGCACGAGACCATCAACCAACAACTGGCAGAGCTTCACCGCGTGCGAGAACAGGACGTCCACCACATACAGTCCCAGAGGAGTATGCGACAAATGGGGAAGAACGTGCCTTCGCCTGAAAATGGAAGCAACGTTCCCAAACCATGTGGCTGGTGCGGAAGAAACAGGCACCGTCGAGCGGCTTGTCCAGCGAAAGATGCAGTCTGCCGAAAGTGCGAAAAAAGAGGACACTTCGAGGCGGTTTGCCGATCAACCACAGCTGTCAGGAACGTCGAAAACCGGACCGACGAACCAGGCTTCCTCGGAGTCGCATCGCATTCATCCGCTTACAGGTGGGAAGTTCCAGTCACTGTTGAATCCTCGAAGGTTGTTGTTATGTGGGGTTTAACGTCCCAAAACCAGCTCTGATTATGAGAGACGCCGTAGTGGAGGGCTCCGGAAATTTTGACCACCTGGGGTTCTTTAACGTGCACTGACATCGCACTGCACACGGGCCTCAACATTTCGCCTCCATCGAAATGCAGCCGCCGCGGCCGGGATTCGATCCCGCGACCCTCGGATCAGCAGCCGAGTACCTTAGCCACTAGACCACCGTGGCGGGGCAACCTCGAAGGTGATATTTAAAATAGATACTGGCGCGGACGAAACGGTCGTTCCAGCAGAGCTCTTCATTCACCTATTCCCCACGACAAATCTTCAACCAGCAAGGCGCCGGCTTCAGCGACCTGATAGGAAATCTCTTGCCATATGTGGTATGGCTGCCATGAATATGACGTCTGCTGGAGTGAACAGCCGCGAGAATGTGTACGTCCTGCAAGGCCTTCGAAGCCCTCTTCTTGGGAAACCAGCGATAGAAAGGCTGGGCGTACTATCGCAAGTCAATGTAGTGAAGAAACTGGAGCCCGAATCTGACTTTCCACAAGTTTTCCAGGGACTGGGGACCTTCAAAGAAGAGTATGACCTCAAGTTGAACCCGGAAGCAAAGCCTTTCGCGCTGTCGTCGCCACGTATAGTCCCCCTGCCTTTGTTCGAAAAAACAAGACAAGAGCTCGAGCGGATCCAAGAACTAGGCGTCATCTCCCCTGTCACCGAGCCTACTACATGGTGCGCACCTATGGTTGTCGTTCCTAAACCCTCTGGTGCTGTTCGCATCTGTGTCGACTTCATGGAACTCAACAGGTACGTTCATCGTGAATGCATCCCATCACTGCCGTCGAGTACACCATCGGAATGCTACGGGGAGCCACCATGTTCTCGAAACTGGACGCGAACTCGGGTTTCTGGCAGATACCGCTGAGTGAAAGAAGCAAAGAATTCACAACATTTATTACGCCAATAGGGCGATTTTATTTCGATCGACTTCCGTTCGGAATTTCCTCAGCCCCCGAACATATTCAGAGATGAATGGGACAAGTTCTTTCTGGACAGGAGGGAGTCGTCTGCCACATGGACGATGTGTTCATTTGGGGCGCCACGCAAGCACAGCATGACGAGCGCCCATGGGCAGTGATGGACCGCCTCCGCGCAGCGGGCATTACATTGAACAAAGTACGAGTTTGGTGTCACCCAGATTTCATTTCTGGGACACACAATCGGGAATAATGCAGTGCGTCCCTATAAACAAAAGCTTAGCGCGGTGACAGAGATGCCACGCCCGACGTCCAAGAAAGAGTTACGGCGAGCGATGGGTATGGCAAATTATCTGGCCCGCTTTGTGCCATGCATGGCGGAAGTCCTGCTGCCTTTCTTCCATGATGAGCTCAAGACAGGAATTTGTGGGCTGCCGCGCAAGAAGCCGCCTTCACTAGGTGCAAGGCTCTTCTTTCATCGGACCCTGTCTTGGAAATCTACGATTCAAATATGGAAACAGTGGTGACAGCAGACGCCTCATCATACGGCCTCGGAGCTGTCCTGCGCCAAAGGCAAAAAAGACGGTCACTTCCAAGTGATTTCTTATGCTTCCAGAACTCTTACGAGTACAGAGCGGCGATATGCCCTAATTGAAAAAGAAGGGCTTGTCCTTGTGTGGGCTTGTGAAAAGTTCCGTGATTATCTCCTGGGAAAGCGCTTTAGTCTAGAGACAGATCACAAACCACTCGTATCTTTGTTTGGGTAAAAGGATTTGACAAACTAACACCGAGACTACAGAGAATGCGCATGCGTCTGATGCGCTGTGCGTATGACGTTGTGTATGTTCCAGGACGGGAGCTGACGGTTGCGGACGCCCTTTCTCGGTAACCTCTTCCACAAACGGAATCCACAGAACTGGAGGCCGAAATCGAAGGCTATCTTCGACTGGTGACTTCGTCAGTCCCGGTAACATCGCCGAGTTTACAACTTATCGCCCAGGAGCAAGAACAGGATCCGGTACGTCAAGCGCTTATCAATCTACGTACAAGAGGCTGGCCGAGCCATCGAGATGTTGGTTTTGACCTGAAGCCTTACTGGAATGAGAGGCAAAGTATTGCCCTCATTGAAAACCTGCTCATGTGCGGGTCTCGGATAGTGATCCCGTCGACACTAACGCAGCCCGTCCTTGAAGTAATTTACGAGGGACACTTCGAAATCGAGAAGTGCCGGGCACGTTCGAAGAGCTCACCCCCGTATTAATAAACACTCCTCGACTCGACCCTTCACTCGAAACGCTTCTTGAGGGCGGTTTTCCAATTCACAGATCGCCCTCCACTCGAAGCGTTCCTCGACTGGAGGAAATCTGGAGCGTTTTACTTGAGACAGTCGAGGTAGGGCCAGAGCTACCTTGAACCTTTCCTTGAGTGAAGCATCATGGCGGTTTACGCTTCGTTAGTCGACTATGTGCTCCGCGTCGGCGAGCTGTTTGACGACGTAGAAAACTGCGTAGGCATACCACGACGACAGGTTGAGGGACCGGATAAATCCAATGGATCACTACACCGACAGAGAATTTCTGGCGCGCTATCGCTTCACGAAGTGCAGCGTGAAGAAGCTGCTTGACTGCTTGCCCCTTGAGGAGAGCTGCAGCAACCGTGGCCACCCTCTTCCACCAATGACGCAGCTTCTGATTGCGCTGCGCTTTTATGGAGCAGGCACTTTTCAAGTAGTGGCGGGCGAGCTGGTGAATGTGTCTCAGCCGACAGTGAGCTGCACCATAGAACATGTGTCGCGGGTGATGGCGAAGCATTTGTTCCCAGCCGTCGTGAACTTCCCCTACACCGATGAGGGGTTCCGTGAGACGATGGTCGAATTCCACCGAATTGCCAAGCTCCCCGGGGTGACAGGGTGCATAGACTGCACCCACATCCGTGTAAAAGCACCACATCCGTATAAATGTTTCTCCCAGGCACTGTCCTTAGCGCGCTTGGACACGTTGTCGGTGTTTCTGTTTTCAATTACCGATCTGTGGCGCGTCACCAAATTACGCAGTAATTTCTCAATCACCTGATTGATAGTGTGAATATGGTCTACTGTTGAATAGGCTTGATGAAACCCTGCTTGTTCGTTAGGTTGACTAAAATCTAAGGTGGCATGAATTCTGTTAGCGATTACCGTGGTAAATACCTTGTAGACAACTGACACTAAGCTAATCAGCCCTAATTTTTTCAAGTCCTTTGTGTCGCCTTTCTTATCGATTAGGGTGATGTTCGAATTGTTTCAAGACTCCAGTATGCTTGCAGTTATTAGGAGTGCCGTATAAAGGCTTGCCAGTTTTTCTAACATATTCTGCCCACCATCCTTTAAGACATCTGCTGTTATATGATCTTCGCCAGGTGCATTTCTCGCTTGCATTTCTTTCAAAACTTTCGTCACTTCCTCTCTCATTACTGGTTGAATATCAACCTCTTCTAAACTACCCTTTCACTATCCTGGTTATCGAGGCTAGTGTAGAAGTCTCTAAAACTCCTCGGCTATTTTGACTCTCTCATCCCCATTCGTGATCACATTTCCTTCCCTGTCTCGTAATGCATACATCTGATTTTTCCTTATGCCTGGATGTCTCCTCGCCGCTTTCAGGCTTCTTCCGTTGTTTAGACCATGTTCAATCCGCTCCATATTATACTTTCGTATGTGGGCTGTCTTACACTTATTAACTTCGAAAGCTCCGCTACTTCTATTCTGTCAGCTGCATTCGACAGTAACATGCCTTGCCGTTTCCTAATCAAGTCTTTCGTCTTCTAGGAAAGTTTGCTAGTAATCAGTCTACCGAATTTCCTCCTACATTTATTGCACACTCCGTGACAATGAGTGTAAGATTATGGCTGACTTCCTGAACACAAATGTCTGCTTGCTCTGTTAGAGCTGAATATCTGTTTTGCAGCACTATCCTGAGTTCTTCGACTTTGCGTCTTCCTGTTAGCTCATTGATCGGTGTCTTTCGTTCTAGCTTATTGCGGTCCCTTCTGAATTCTAGCCCAATAGGAGGTCCCACCATCCTGCGGTCACTGCACCTACCCAGCACTTCTACATCCTGCACCACACCAGCTTCATCGCAGTATGCAGTCTATTTCATTTTTATGCTCTCCATTCGGGCTTCTCGACGTCCACTTCCGATTTTTTCGTTTACGAAAAAACGTATTCATGATTCGCAGCTTGTTCCGCTCTGCTAACTCTACTAATAAGTCACCTCTCTCATACTTACAACCCATGCCATAGTTCCCGATTACCTTGTCTCCATCCTGCATCTTGCCTACGTTGAAGTCTCCCCTCACTGAGGCCTACTGCGACTTTAATCATTGCCGATTCCACATCTTCACAGAAGTGTTCTAGTTGGCCAACGTGGCTGGATGTAGGTGCATAGCCCGGTACCACCTTGAATTTGTACCTCTTATTAAGCTTAATTGCGAGGCCTGCTACCCTTTCGTTAATTCACCAGTATTCCTCTATGTTGCCAGCAATGTTCTGTTGACCAGAAATCCCACTCCTAGTTCTCTTTTTTCCACTAGACCACGGAAACATACGACGTGTCCATTCTTGAGCACTGTAAATGCTTCCCCCGTCCTCCTAACCTCAGTGAGCCCTTTAACGTCCCATTTAATGACCGCTAACTCTTCAAACGCTACCTCTACACTCCGCTCGCTGGATAAAATGCTTGCGTTAAACGTAGTCAGGATCAGGTTGTAGTGGCGGCCTGTCCGGATCCAGAGATTTTTAGCACCCTCTGCTGCGCTACAGCTCTGACCACCGCCGTGGTCATTTCCCTCGCAGCCGTTGGGAACATGAGGGCCGAGGGATAATTTGCGTATTCATGGGAGGTCACGGCCGTTACCACAACAGGGTGTCCAATCCCGCTCTTGTCAGGGAGTGCGTTACCGGCTATGGTCGCCGGTATCCAGCTGTACTCCAAGCCTTTTTCTCCAATTCACCCAACACATGGATTTTTTTTTTAATTTGGTGGAAGAATTGCTCGGAACCGAGGCATTTGCACGTTGCTGGACGTAACATAGCCAAATAAATGAAAATCGCTCATACTCACTCAGACATATTATCGTGCGTAGCTCACTCAGCTCACCTTGTACTCGGCTCACTTGTACTCGAGCTACCTACAGCTCTACACAGCTGGGCTCCTTGGTACTCAGATTAAAAAAAATCATCTCGGCATGGCTTATTCGATCTCACTACTCATGAATGTTGGATATTCTGCTTAAGTGGGCTCACTCAGACTCAAACTCACGAAAATGTTGCCCCACCGGAACCACTTTGACTCACAATCACATTAATATACCTCGAGTAAGCTCACTCGGGCTCAGATTTACACATAACCTGCTTAAGCAATGCAGACACAAACTCACGGATTATTTGCCCAGTCGAACTCACCCGACCTCAAGCTCACTAATAGTTTGCTGAGTTGGACTCACTCAGAAGTAGCTGTGAGTCTGAGTGAGTAGACTCATGAGTGAGTTCGCCGACCTATGGGCCCGAGTGGGTATATATTATGCATAAAATTTTGCTACACAGCAATGAGATTATGCTGACAGGTATGCTTATAACAACAATTAAGGTAACTCCGAAGTTAACAAAACTGGTCAACAGACCAAGGCGTGGTATAGATGCGTGCTGTGGATGGCGGCTTCAATACTGGGTGATGGGTATGAACGAACAGAACCAGGCATCGAATTCCATTCTTCGCTGGTGTTAAGGTTTAGTAATTGCCAGGGACGCGTTTCTGGCCTGTTCGATTGGTTTTCCCTGTTCTTCGTTGGAATCCACTGAGAAAAGCTCATTACGGAATCCTAAATGCGGTGGTGGCAGAAAATGTTGCTGTTGCTGTGTGCTCCCTCCCCTCGATACTTTTCAGCGCTCCACCGCCGCCACAGTTTACGCATGTGACACTACCTCTGGCTGAGTGCAATGATTTCCACGAATTTTAAACGTTCACATATACTCTACGTAACGCGCGGCGTACCCATACGCCACGCATTGCGCTATGCTGTAAATCCCAACGATTAAGTACGCGCCTGCCGTACGCATTCCCATCATCCTCATAACCAGCGAAGAGAAGTAATACAGGCTCCAGTGCACAGCGCGCCATTATAACCAGCGCCAGGATCTCTAGAACCGCTTACAGTGTATTTCACACTGCTTCCTGCGCGCGGCATCGCAGTATACCATGCACTCCGGCGGGCCCTGAAATTACACGGTGGATATAGGCAGCGGTGCCAGCTTGTCACGTTACCATGCAGGTGAAACCCAGAGCTCCCAGCGCCCTGTGTATTCCACTGAGGAGCTTCCCCAAGCGCCCGCCATATATACATGGGAGAGCTCACGCCACGTACCTTCGAAGAAGAATCCAGATACGCCTAGGAGAGCTCAGCGCGACACAGCGGCGACGAACCAAATAGGAAGAACAGAATGTCCAGCTGGAGAAGTGACGCCACTCTCCCGCTAGCAGTCAATCTTAATTACTTCTCGAGATTCCTGTTTCAATTTTGTACCTAACCAGCGCAGTGGAGCCAGGACGCTCTGTGAACACGGCATCGCATTCATTCAGTAGCATTGAGAGGCGAGCGTTCTCTTCCACCGACAAACCGCACGTAACCATTCGCGTGCTTTATCAGTCAGTTCGCATTTAACATATCCATATCAATCGCCCTGACTAAAGATTTTCTCGACGCTTCTAACGCCCAAGACATCACATGTTTACTTCTTTTGTGTCCTTGGGCATACCGGCTTTTTTATGAATGAATCAGATTATTCGCTGGCAATGTCATCTTCAGATGTCCCAGTGTTAAATCTAATGCCGGATTTTTCATTTCTCACAGCTGAGAGGTTTAAACGCTTTCTTCTCTGACATGTACTAAGACATCTATTCTATATTTTCACGATTTTACACATCTTCAGTTCACATAGAAGACGTACAAATGCCTTTAACGCCAGTGCGAAGTGACTATAACAAGTAGCATATGTACAGTTCAAAGTCTAAGTTTCTATTTTAATAAATCTGGTTTCTCATTAACTAACCTCTCTTTGGTATGCATTGAAACCAGAGACGATTGATAATTTCCTTCTCCCTTTCCGCCGGTTTTCTTTGCTCCGTCAACAAGATCAAAAATTTTATCTTTGATGACTCTCAGGATGGCAGAAGCCGTAATACATTTTGTCAGGTTTACATAAATTTATAGACGCTTCCAAGAGATTACTAGCCCTGTCGACCACAGAAATTTCGTCCTCAGTCGTGTGTTAGTAAACTTTATTTTTTGGTTTCTTATGAGAATTCTTTTTTTTCTCTTTTTTGCACTTAGATTTATCTTTGCCATTGAAATTTCTCACTCTCGATATGTCATTACCTGCAGTGCTGGCCAATCCCTCTCGTGGGTATGTGCCATTTAGAGGCCACAACAAGAAATTCGTAACGCGTTCCTGCAAGACAACGAAGAAAATCTGACATGGTTCAGACAGGTGCTGGAAAACTTTAACGACGAGAAAGGAAGGCCGCAACAGGAACTGTGGTTACCGCGTGACGTTCAAGTGACAGGAGGTTTCGCTATGCATGGCGCTTGCCTTCCTGTGGTTGGATTCGGGGTTGCGTTTCCGTGACACTGTGGGCCGTGCTTCTAGTCGAAGTCGACGCTGTTTTGTGACCGTTTCATATAAGAATTTTTGTGACCAGGTACATCATGACGGAGACCAATTCTTGTTCTGGTGAGGGAGTAAGTCGTAGGGTAGCTCGTGGAGTAATAGCACTTTTTGGTGCATTCACCTACCGAAAGGGCTTTCCATCATGTGGAGACTTGTTTATGACCTTGTCCAAATTTCACAGACAAAAATCTAAGGCTGTTACACTGGAGTGAAAGCTGTACGAAGTGCGCAGCAGTTCTTCGCCTCTTATGGTCAGCGTTTTCGAATTATTTGCGCTTCATTTGAACTAATTACGCCATTATATACCGTTGATACGTATGCATCAATTTATTATACTAATATGGTCCGCCAACCATTCTTATCTAGATCCATATGAACCGGTTTGCTCTCATCTTTCTCTTCCATATTGAACTCTCCTCGCCTTCACTTCTCTTTCCCACCCCTTGCTACACTATACTGTATATAGTTGTGATATGCTTTACCCTATCATCTCCCCCCTTTCCCCGTCGTCGCCTACACATCACTCACAAAAAACTCTCATACTACATCTTAATGACGCTGATCTATAGTCTGTTAACTTCGTATAAATACTTGGGGATCATACATCTGACTTGAACTGGAAGCATCTATTAACTACGTTATTACAATTGCAACCGTATGCCAGGGACCTACGACGCAAGTTTAGCCGTGCCCCCCAAGCCGTGAAACTAACATGTATAAACACTATTGCGTCCAAAACTCGAATATGCATGCTCCATTTGGGACCCTTTTCAACGAACTTAACTCACTCGCTTGAAATGGTACAGAATAACGCAGCACGCTTCATTCTATCTAACTACCATCGCACTAGCAGTGTTACGTCAATGAAGCACATCAAGAGGTCACTTGAATCACGTCGCAAAGCATCTCGTCTCATACTTTTTCACAAGATATCAATCATCCACTTTTGAAAGCTCAGTTCATTCCCACTCCATCTATCTACTCAGCCCGTTTAGATCATCAACATAAAACACGTCATTAGCTGCACACTAATACTTTCCATCATTCCTTCGTCCCACGCACATCCACACCTGGAACCACCTTCCCTCGGATAGGTTTCCATTTGAATCATGATTTTTTTCTTCTACAATACAGAAGTACTTACGTGATGACGCGTGAAGTGTATATTGTACATACATATTTTTGTACTCTGTTTCCCCCATGTTTCTGATGATACTTACACATACATTCATGTATTGCCTAACATCGAATTTTTCATGTCTTGTAATCTTTATTATTTTGATGTTACTATGTAACTCCTCAAGATAACTTCTAGTGTTCTGGAAGTGAATCCGCTTCTACTCCACGGGAACAAGAGGTGTCGATAGTTATTTAAATGAGTTAATAACGAATTGCGAGATTCTTGCCTTATAGCTCTCCTTCTATATCTTGCAGCAGTTATGAGCGCTGATGCTGGAAATAGTGAGACAACTGGACCATTAGGACATGCCCTCGCCAAGCTGTCCGCCATCTCATTCGTTATAACCATACAAAGGGCATACAAACACCTACACAGGACCGTCTAACTGGATAATGCGACATTCGCACTCGCGCACCAACACAGCATCCATTTAGATACAAGATACACTGTGCTTACTAACTGCACTTCAAATGCATTAGTTTTCGTTAGCGTCACATACGTGAAGCTCCCTACCCATGTTTGTGCTTAGCGTAGTGCAGCTGTACGGACGATTAGGCTTGGCACGGTTCTTCGGCACAATGTTTATAAGTGACGTGAACAATCAGTTACAAAGCATGTATTAACCACGTGAGTGCATTTCAGTGTGCTTTGAGAAGCTGGGACACACTGTACAGTGTCTCCCAATGCCACCCATTGCGCTGTACACGGTACAGGGGTACACGGTACAGCGTCCTCAGTGCCTGCCATCAGTAAAACGGCAAGTTGGGCCAGTTGGTTGGGATTCATTTGGTTGGGTTGCCATCACGCTGAAATGCACTGAGGCATGCTGGAAGACGCTAATTTGTTCAATAAGGCTGGCTGGCCGGGACGCGTATTTCCTTAACATATCCGGAGCAATGCACAGACGCCGCTATTGGCCGCACGCGAGGCCACGTCAGCCCGCCTACGCATTTCCGGTAAATGTTTGTTTACAGTCGCACATGCCGGCAGCCGGCAGAGAGAGTAGCCTGCACGGGAAGGCTGCCGGCATTTTTATCGCTGCCGGCGCATTTCCTGCGCTATAGCTATTTTAAGCGTGTCCGTGGTTCGCCCGTGTCACTGGAGGGCCCGTTGACATACGTCGCCGCTTCGCGGTGCGCCTTCGGCGCTCTCCTTATTTTGCTCGTGTCACTACTGCCAGAGCCAGGCGCGTCAGCGACGGGCGCTGGCGCGCCCGCCGCTGAGACCCAACGCGATTGCGTTTTTAAAAGAACATTACGCGGCTCCTTCGGAGCAGTTATGTTAGTAATAATAGTTCCCCCCGAGCGCCGAGCCTCGTAGCCCCTTGATAATCTCTACTTTTCACCCCGAAAAGAGAGAAAAAACCAAAACAAAATAAACACACACATGCGCATACCGACGTCCCTTTCTTTCTTTTCCCTCCTTCCCACGGCTCTCAGCGCCCAAAAAAAAAGGATGAAAGAGCAGCCCCCTCTAGCACTCACACAGCAAGCGTCAAAACCAGCGTCTCTTGCGCACCGCGTTCACACCGCGTTCACCCTTAACTGGCGCAGGTTTGAAAACCCACCAGCGCTGCCGAAAGGAAAACAATCGAAGAATCGAAGGCGACGCAACCCCCCACCCCCCCCAACCCCGCGTTCCTACAGAACGACGACCGTCGTCGGAGGCGGACACTGCGCGACTGCTGTAAGCAAACTTACCGGAAATGCGTAGCGGGCGGCTCTCACGACGGCCAATGGCGGCGCAGAACGCGTCCTGTGCATTGCTCCGGATATGTAGTGAAATTACGCGGCCGGGACTGACTGCGGGCCAAGACGCTGCTATCTCCCACAATATATATTGGAGGGTCGCTGTTTCATAAATCTGTTGGTAGTAGCGCAGCCCTTATCGGTGTATGTTTCATTCTTGTTTTCCTACGCGTGTTAGTGCGTGTGTGATTGTTTAGCGTGTATTTCATGATAAAGCGCGAGCACTGACCAGAGATGTCTTCTCAACAAAACAAAAAGAACTACGCGGAAAAAACCAACGACTACATAAACCAGACAAAGACCACAAATATCTCTTAGTGCCCCGCCACGGTGATCTAGTGGTTATGGCACTCGGCTGCTGATCCGAAGGTTGCGGATCGAATCCCGGCCGCGGCGGCTGCATTTCGACGGAAGCGAAATGTTGAGGCCCGTGTGCTGTACGATGTCAGCGCACGTTAAAGAACCCCAGGTGGTCGAAATTTCCGGACACCTACACTACGGCGTCTGTCATAATCAGAGCTGGTTTTGGGACGTTAAACCCCACAAATTAATCAAATATCTCTTAGTACCAACCATAAATATCTATTATTACAAAGCTCACTAATGAAAGTTTACAATTACCTTGGAGAAAAAGTAGCATGCGGCGTTCCAAACTGTCAGCAACCAGTGTTCGCTGAGTGACGGGTGACCAAGCTGCAGATGTCTTGAACTCGCGCTCCATTCGGCCACAGACGAACTCGTAGAAGTCGTTGCACGGTGCCTTCGTTAGACTCAGAAATCGCCGAAGACGCTCCTCTGAAAAGTTAAATTATGTAAAATTTACTTGCAGGTTTAAATGCATACCAGCTGACGCTGCACATTCAATATAGGGTCCGTGATCATTAAAGCAACGGTCCAGAAAGGAGCCAGAATTTGAGAAATCGCTGTTCTCTTAGAGTGTAATCATGTATTTACGTTTCGTAACGACTTCTTCCCCATGTACCTTACTCTTACATCTCTACTTTGATGCACCACTTCCCTCTGTAATGCATGCGGGCATTCAAAGTGTAAATAAATCAACAACTAAATAATTAAATAAATGGCCAGGATGGACAACGAACAGCCACCCTTACCTCACCACTAAACATCATAGAGTGAACGTGATGCAAACTAGCGTGCAGGCCTAACTTAATGCATGTCGAGGACCAAAGTATTCTGTGAACAATTCCCGACGAATTTTCAGCAGTACGACAACAGCAGACTTCCAAAATAGCTTCCTGTACTATTTATCAGGGTAATGTAGGCGAAGGAACAACACTCATATTCACAAGAGGAGACATCACAGGAGCTCACATACATCTACCTTTATTTGTGGCTACGCCGACAAATACATACACGTACCATACGCATGACACGTCTGTCAAGCACATCAGCACCGTCATCCGACATCGGATACTATTGCACACAGCCTTCTACAAATTTATCTTTCCTTTCCTAAGAATAGTGGACGTTTCACTAATGTACTCTTTGCCTTCCTTACAAATGAAAAACGCCCCTAACAGTTCACGTGCTGTCTTGTCGCTTCCCCTGCCTAGAATTTTAGTTTCGTTCCAGCTTGGCTCGCAATCACTACATCTTCGGCAATACTGTGCCATATTAGATCCCCCCTTGTTAATTACACGTACGTGTTCCACTGCCCGGTCATTGTAGCAAGGACTGATGGCCTTCTGAGAAAGACAAAATAGTCACTGTTGCGAGAAGTGGCTGGGAAAGAATAAAGGACCACCACCAAATCGGTGGTGATACCGTGCGTACACAGAATCGCGTACCATATTGAAAAGGTAGCGAACCGTTACGGTGTGCCTGAGTTATTTGCTGCGCCGAAGAAGCTTGGACAACTTTGTTCACGTGTGTAACGAAACGGAGTAAAATGAGAGAAGGCGAGAAGAAGCATGGCACTAGATACGCTAAGTGTGCTACTAGGGTAGTTTGATGATATGTGGTGTTTTATGGCGCAATGGCCAGGGATGGCCAAAGAGCGCCAGGTCATTAGTGTGTGTTATAATGGAATGAAAATTTAAAGGTGATACGAGAGATTTCTGTAAATGGGCCTAGAACGCTTTGTGATGGGATGCACTGTGGCTGTAAAATGGCGTAAAATATAGATGTACTGACGGCTAAAACATGGTATAAGATTATGACAGTGGCAAGGGATGGCCTATGGAGTGTGAACATGATGCACAAATGTAAATTGTTGGAAATCGCACGGGTACCTCAGCACGGCCTCTGAGTGCAAAGGCGGGTAGTCACGTGCTTTCTTTAATTATACGGTCCAAGCAGCGGCCTCTCTTGAGAGGCCGTGCTATGGACGTCTGGAGTATATTACGCAAAAATTACGTACACTACTAAAACGCGAGAAGAGTTTTATGTTTAAAAGGAGGTTCTTTGCCTAAAAACATTGCTGGATGCAGCTGGAGATGTTGGCAGTATGGTAATGGAAAGTACTTCCTCCACTCAGCTTCTAGTTCTGCGCATTTTAAAAGTCCATCAAGTACGGTGGGTGCCTTTCGACTTAGCACATGTCGTTGGATCGCCGCCAGACAGTAGGTATGAGTGTGTGCTGTATGTCCTATCCTGAGTCTACATATTATCACTTGTGTACGGCGTGCTTCCGACACTGAAGGCCATTGAGCTAGACGTGGTTTCATGACATGTAATTTAGTGCGTATTTCTTTGTCCCACAAGTGTTTCCAATATGCCGTGACCTTTTTCTTTATGAGCGGCCATAAGTCCATTGAAGGGACAGCCACAGGAGAAATGGCACCATTTTTTTCAAGCATGTGGCTAGCTGGTCAGCCATCTCATTCCCTTGGATCTCACGGTGTCGTGGCACCTAGCACAACAGGATTTCTTTCTTGGATGCACACATGGTGCACAGTACTGAATCAAGCGACGTAATTATAGGGTTTTTGTGCCTGGCCAGTGTCCAATGCTTCGAAAACGCTGAAGGAGTCCGTGAATATAACTGATTTAGGTATATTTGGCTGTTTAATGTTTTACGGCTACCAGTAAAGCAAAAGCCCCTGTTGTAAAAATGCCGGTGTTTTGGTGCAGGACACCAAAATCTGAAAATGATGGGCCCATTGCTGCGTAAGATGCACCAGCATGACATTTTGAGGCGTCTGTAAAGTATTCAGGACGAGAATATTTATGTTGAAGTTCGAGGAAGTACATGTGGATATGTGCGAGAGGCGCGTGTTTGGTAACGTCTGCAAAGGATAGGTCACAGTGCCCGAGCTGCCACGGACATGGTGGGAACTGCGTGGTCGGAGACATAACATCAAATTTATCAAGCGACACATCGCTTTCTTGCGCAAGACCTCTTATCTGCAATGTGTAAGGTTATCTTACTGCAGGACGGTTTTGATAGGTCTCAAAGCTGTTGTTGAGTATGTCGGATATTGATTGTTGGCTTTAACGTTTAGGAAATGCGCAAAAGATAAGTATGATCTTTGCAGACTGGGCGACCATTAATTTGATACAACATAAAGGCTTTCAACCGGGCCTGTCCTAAACGCCCCCGTAGACAAGCGAATGCATAAATGGTGTGCAAGATCTAGTATCTTCAAAGCGCTGGGCGCCGTAGAGTGATACACTACAGCCGCGTAGGCCAGGCGTGACCGTGCGAAGCTGTTTTACAAATTGAAGAGATATTTTCTATCACTGCCCCATGTGGTACGTGACAGGAGCTTTGACAGGAGCTATTAAGCACTTGCACTTTAGATATTTCATGTGCGAAACAAAAGTTAGTTTCTTGTCTAATATTAAACCAAGAAATTTATGTTCTATTCATACAGGTATAAGGTGACCCTGCAAGTCAATGTCAGGATCAGGGTAAAGGCCCCTCTTTCTGGAGAAGAGAACACAAGTACTCTTTTGTGCGCTTAAGCTAAAGCCATTTTCTTCTGCCCATCTGCACACTCGGTTCAGACCGAGCTGAATCTGCCGTTCGCATGCTGCAAGGTTGCACGATTTAAATTCAATTTGTATGTCGTCGACATAAGTACAATACAACATGTTTCGCGGGATGCACAAGTGCAGAGAGTTCATTTTTATAATAAAAAGAGTACAACTAAGGACCCCTCCCTGTGGCACTCCTGTTTCTTGGACAAATGATTGGGATAAAACGTTGCCAACACGAACACGGAATGTTCGGTTGGCAGATAACTTTCTATTACAGCCAGCATATTACCGCGCACCGCGCACACCCATGTGCAATAGATCTCTTAGTATACCAACTCGCCATGTGGTATCGTAGGCTTTTTCCATATCGAGAAATACAGACAGAAAGAATTGTCTGTGGACAAAAGCCTCGCGAATCTCTACCTCTATGCGTATGAGATAGTCTGTGGTAGAACGACCCTCTCGGAACCCACACTGGTACGGCTCCATCACATTATGAGATTCAAGAAAATGTATTAGACGGCGGTTTATCATCTTCTCGAATACTTTGCATACGCAGCTTGTTAGCGCTGTGGGCCGGTAACTCGTTACAGATGATGGGTCCTTGTCCTGCTTCAGGGTAGGGATCACTATGGCCTCTTTCCAAGCAGTTGGGACCTCGCCAGATGTCCATATAGAGTTGTGAAGGCAGAGAAGGGTTTCTTGGTTTTAGTGGGCAGGTTTTTCAACATTTCATACAATATGCGGTCAGAGCCTGGTTACAACTGGTGAACGCTGCATGCAGCTCAGTTAGAGAGAAAGGTAGGTTGTATGGCTCGTTTCCAGTGCTTTTCCGTTCTAATTTTTGTTTTTAGATTGTTGCTTTATGTCTTATAAATGTAGGAGAATAGTGCGACGACCTGGAGACATGTTCGCAATGTGCACTTAATAAGCTTGCTTGGTCATCCAAGCCCTCTCCCTAAGTGTTCACCAAAGGAAATGAATGTGCTGGTCGTCCCTGTTCTAAAGCTTACCCTCGTCCTCATAAGAGTTGATACTGGACACAAGGTTCTGCCAACTCTCTCTTCTGGCCTGCCGGCCTGTTCTCCTGCCCTGTGACATAATTTTCTTGAAATTGTAAATATTTTCGGTAGTAGGAGAATCGGGAAGTCTCCACGCTCTATTCTGTTGCCTACGCGCGTTTCGACATTCTTCGTTCCACCACGGAACACAACGCCTACAGGATAGTCCGCCTGATTGAGGAATGCACTTAGTGGCAGCGTCAATTACGAAGTTAGTGCAGTACTCAACGGCCCTATCAATTGCTAAAGAAGACATCTCCACCCAGGAGATATTAAGAGTAAGGGTTTGCAACTTTTCCCAATCAGCTGCATCAACTTTCCACCGGGAAGCTTTTGGTGGGGGCTCATTTTGTTTTGGAGTTTTTAACAGTATGGGGAAGTGATTGCTCTCGTAGGGATTTTAATAACATCCAAATGAGGCTCTGACACTATGGACGGGGAAGCGATACTCAAGTCGATAGAGGAATATGTTTTGTTTCCAAGGTTATAGGAGGTGGGCTCCTTTTTATTTAGGAGACACACACCTGAAGAAAAAAGAAACTGTTCGATAATACGTCCTCGCGTAACAATGCGCCTGTCGACCCACAAGTTGCTGTGGCATTCAGATCGCAAAGAACAAGATAGGGTTCTGGCAGTTAATCTATAAATGACTGAGACTCATGTTTCTGCAAGTTAAGGTGTGGGAGAATGTAAAGGGAACAAATCGTGACAAGCTTGTTAGGCAGAACAGCTCGAATTGCCACAGCTTCGAGTTCGGTTTGTGGATATAAATGCTGACATGCTATGCTCTTATGAACGATTACAGCGACACCGCCTGATGATGCGGTGGCATCGTCACGGTCCTTCGAAATCTAACATATTGACGGAGAAAATTTGCATGTTTAGGTTTGAGGTGCGTTTCCTGGGCTCACAGCACCCTTGCATTATCTTCGTGTAGGAGTTCTTGAATATCATCGAGGTTTTTAAGAGACCTGTGATATTCCACTGTATTAAGGGCTGGACACATGCTCCGATTTTGCATGTGATCCGACGTCCGGCGATCCGATCCGGCAGTCGCACCGGGTGTACTGAGGGTATTTTTGCAGCACCGGTTCCCTGTTCCGGATGGAAAGTTTGGACGGCAGCGACCAATGACAGGGCGAGCGGCGAAACGTCATGGTGACGTGATGCATGGCTCGACGAGAACCTGGAGACGGCAGACTGGGGAGCGCCATATTTAATGTTTGGGCAGTCACCACGGAGGCACCACGCATCTTTTCTGACCATGGACGCTTCATTTTCCAATGAACTGCTGATATCTCTGGTGCGCATCGAGCCTGCTTTGTGGGACCAGCGTTCGCGCGTTTCAGGAGCGCCGACGAACGCGCGGATGCCTGGCGAAGAGTCGCCCACGGCCTAGGCCTCGATGTCACAAATGGTAAGTAGACTAGAGATTTATTATTTCTAGCGCAAAAGTGTGCGTGCCGCAAGGCAGATCACGCTGGATGAACTTTCCAAGCTGCGTTTCAAAGGCCCAGATGAGCGGTGCCTTGAAAAGATGAGCGGTGCCTTAAATCTACAAGACGGTTCGTACTCGGCCCCGTGTGTGGTTCGTAGTATGTTCACCATCTCGTTTGACTCGTTTGAACGTTTGCAGTGATCATTCGAATGTCAGCAGCCAAAAGAAAAGCGAAGTGCCAGCTTTACGGTTGATGCTTGATGGGCATGCGCCACATATAAACAAGTGTAAGCCTTCGTGAACGGCTCTAAGTGGAGCGTTCTTTGTGTTTGCGTGTGTGTGTTCGTTTTTATTTGCTGTGCTTATCTGGAATTTTGTACCCTCTCTCGCTGTCATCTTTCTAATCCCCCTCCCCCTTCTCCCCAGTGCAGGGTAGCAAACCGGAGACTAATATCTGGTTAACGTCCCTGCCTTTCCTCTTCACCTCTCTCTCTCTCTCTCTCTCTATCCTGCGAGTCCTGTAGCGGATGAATCCAACGAACAGCATAGCTCAAGTTGAAGCTTGCTCGTAGAGACGCACCCCACAATTTTCCCGCTAGAAATTTAGCACATTGTTGAACATGATGAGTTTCTTTTTGTATATATACATAGCAAACATTAGGGCTCTAGGATAGTTTTTGATCTATCATTACTTGGCAGAAAAGCATGGGTCGCCCCGCCACTGTGGTCTAGTGGCTATGGCACACGGCTGCTGATTCGAAGGTCGCGGGATCGAATCCCCGGCCCGGCGACTGCATTTCGACGGAGGCAAATTGTTGAGACCCGTGTACTGTGCCGTGTCAGTGCACGTTAAAGAACCCCAGGTGGTCGAAATTCCCGTACCCTCTTCTACGGCGTGTTTCATAATCACGTCGTGGTTTTTTTTTTTTTTGGGGGGGGGGGGGGGTAAAAACAAAAAAATTATGAGAGCGATTG